>NCVS01001436.1:175202-185858 GCA_003055095.1 Goniozus legneri
CGTCTTTGTACACCCTTTGCACTCTCTCTTGCTCTCAGCTTACAACAGTAACACCGCGGGGTTGATACATCCCCGTGGACCTCCCGCGGCTCTCTACACTCGGTAAACTCGCAAAACTCGTATGCAACACGCGCTCGCGCACGCTCGCATGTGACAAACCGATTTTTTCTCTCTTTTTTTCTCTCCCTCTCTCTCTCGTACTCGTTACCAGGAAAAACTCGCTGAAAGTCGAGAGAGACTGAAAAAATTGGAGATATCGGTGGTAATGGTTTCTCTGAAATGTGTTCGGAGAGACTCGTACGATTTTTTTATTTATGTTATTTGTAAAATACACTTCTCTCAAAAAAATTAAAGGGACGGTTGTCTTTTTCCAATGGAGTTTTAAAACTTGAATCTTCCTCTTTAAGATGATCTGCTTGATTCGATAAAATAATTTTTTATTAAAATTATAACTATCTGAAAACAACGAATGTCCCCTTAGTTGTTGTTGTTTAATATAAATCAATATAATTTTGGTACTTCCTATTGAACTCCCTTAATGAACTGATTTTCGAGCTCAATTTTTCCAAATATGTTTAAAGATAGATGAGACAGGGTGGAAGTGGAAGGGGTGGGTTGAGCTTGCACGCGAGCTCGACACCCTCGCACGACGAAGCCCCCGGCTCGTTAAGGGGATCAGCAGCGCCGCATTGTCAACGCTAACGAGCGCTAAATAGAGCGAGTGCGGAGTTTTGAAATTGTGCGCGCGTTCGAGGGACGCGGACACCTCAACCCCCAACCAAATCCACACCCCCCACCCCTAACGCGTTACACGTCGGGTGCGTTTTTCAGTTTGACAGTTTTCCACAACAAAAATTTTAAATTAATATTTTATAGCACATTTTATGTACTACACGATACACTGCAAAAAAATTTTGTAGAATTTGTAGAATACGTTCAAATAAATATTCAATTCAATAAAATGAATTATCGTTCATATTTACTTGAATGTATCCAAATGAATATTTAGTACATTTTACAAAATCTTTTTTGTAGTATACAAAATTGTATTACATTGAAAAAAAGATCGAAATATTTCTTTTCGTAGCAATAATTGAAACCCCCGCATTATTTTTCTACTCGAGTGCATGCATTTATTTACGTAAGACTAACGAGTGCCTCAAAATCAACGATCTCGGATTCGTTCCTTATGCCAATTAACTGAGATCGTATGAAAAAAAGGAGCTCGAAAAAACAGCGACTCTTCGAGTATTTCGAGCTCGAAGCCAATCAAGCCGATGCCATTCTTTATTTAGGCCTTCTTGGATAAACAAAAGTATTTTCTGTCTGTAGGAAACTCATTTTTTTATATACATCTACATGAATATTGCTAATATTTTTTTGTACTTAAAAATATTGTATTTATTTTGTAATCGAGTGCTTTTTTTCGTATACCTATGTATAATTTTGACTTTTGTGTAAATCAAGATTTGAAGGAGAAAATAGCTCTAATTATCGGTAATTTGGGAAAAAGAGGGAAAAATTAGCCCGGGACAATGCGAAGGGCTAAACGGCTCGTAAATAAGGCTAAAAATTCGACGACGTGTCCCCTTTCACCGTACGAGAGAGACGAGATATCCGCTCGACGGCGCTATCCACGTCTCGATAAATAACACCGAATGGGACAGTTAGCGCGAAGCTATTTGTATCGAGAAGAAACTGATTTTGTAAATAGTTGGAAAAAAAAGGCGAGCCAGGGCGTTTCGTTTTACCGAGGCAAGGTGTTCGACGTCGTGAGAGGATTTTCGTTAAATCCTTTAACGATCTATCGTGAAATATCGGTTCCGGTTTTTTAGGTGAGCCAAGCTGGAAGTTCGAATTTAATGCTCTATTTTTTTCTCGAACGGGGTCTTCCACGAAGTGGGGGCAACGGGCACGACTTTTGCGCTACAATGATCCAATTTTTTTTTTGCTTCGAACGGTAGTCAGGCCAATCAGGACCCATGATTTCAGGTGTGGGAGAACAGAAGGAAAGAATTCGGGTTGAGGAGGAATTCTAGGGTTCCTTTGTGCTTATTGTATGAAGATTCGAGTCTAAAAATTAAAAAAATAAAAGAAACTAGATGAACTGAATTGCTAGAATCGATTTTTGAGTTAAAAAATTTTTAGTTATGAATAGTTTAGTTAGAATGTACTATTCGAGTATCGGCAAATTTTCAGCGTAATAAATTCCTCGGTGTCTCCTTAACTTCTGTCTCACTCTCGGTGTTCGAGTAACGATTTTTATCTGACTGCGGGGCCAATAAAAGGCGGGAAACCCGAACCTGGCGACAGGCCGAGCGTGCTAACCGACGTGTTCCTCTCGTGAAATCCTCTTTCGCGTGAAAGGAGTGCAAGAGGCTGGACGTGAAGAAGAATGAGGGTAAGAATCGAGGGGAGGGACGTCCCGCAGGAGCTCGTAAAGACATCAAGGAAGAGGTCACGCTTGGCGTTAACGCGCAATTTCGGGGTACATGAACGTTTCTCCTCTGGTATAGTTCGACGTAACCGTGGACGTTGGCAGCCGCACGAGGCCTCATGCACTCACTCCCCCTCAGCCTCCGACTGTCGTGACATAGGCCCATAGACAACCCCCAACGGTGTGAGGAAGACCGGACCTGATTATTCGTTCGAAATGGGCCCGCGTGCTCTGAATGTCTCTTTCTATTTTTTTCCTTTTTTGCATTATACGACGTCTCATTCCTTCATACTGAGTAGCCCTCTGTCTGTTCTCTCTATTTTTCTATCAGAGCGATTCAATTTTGAAAGAAATCAACGAACAACAATAAAAAACAACATACAACAGCAACATACAACATTAAAAACACACAGCAGCAACATACAACATTAAAAACACACAATAGCAACATACATACATACAACTATTCAACATTTATGCATTTCAACATTTTTGAAAATTTGTCTTTCTCTTTGAATAACTGCATATATTTATAAAAAAACTGGAATTTAATGCGATGCATTTAAAAATACTGATAAACAATATTCATAATTCGATAATTTATTCAACTTTAAAATTCAGAGGTCAGAGGTCATTTGAACCTGGCAGGTTTAGCGTTAATTCTCAGTCCATCTCACTCTCGGTAACTCTATTTCCCTTTATTCGGTCGACGCGTGTCCCGCGAACGACTCAGAGGGCCCCCCGCTGACGGGCCCATTCGTCGGGGTACGGGTCACCTCTCGAGACATTTACACCCGGTCTGGTCCACACGACAATTAGGCCCCCCTCCCCTCCCCCTTCGCCATTACCACCATCTCTTCATCGCTTTTTATCTTCATGCTCCTCATTCGCTGATTCGACGCACATTCTGGCCAGTTTCACGGGCCAGGAAGTCACTCGCGTGTCCTAACACGAGCGTAACTAACTTCGTGACTCGGTTAAACGCGAATCGCGACCTGCCCATGATCGCTCGCTTATTGTATGTCTTTTGCGTTATTCTCGATCGTTTTACGTAGAAACTCGAGCGGGCCGGGAGCCCGAGGCTGGTACTACGAATAAATATTTAACGCTCCGGAGAAAATGTTTGCCCCACCACTATGCTCTTTGTGACGACGTTGAGATAGGTCCCTCGCGAAAATCGATGGACGACGTCTGTATTTGGCTATTTTCGGGGAAATCTGGTGGGAAGGGTGCAACCTGGCCTGGTGGGGCTTTGTTGGATTATTTTGTTGTTACAAAAGACTCTCGACGAGACGAGACGTTGAGTGGAAAAGAGTTTGATGTGTAGAATTTTTCGTTTATAGAAATCTGACAGTTGAATAACTATAAATAACAAATAGCAATTAAAAAAAAAAAAGAAGTTGAAGAGGAAATATGTTTTTTCATGTTATAAACGGAAACAGAAATGTGCGATAAGCAACACCTAAAATTTGTTTTGGTACTCTAATAGTAACATTTATTAATTTTATACAAAATTCTTAACAGTTCACGATTTGCTATTATTCTACGGTTTAATTATTTTATTATTTCTTACGTATCAATTATTAGCACGCTACAGAGCACTTTTATTCTTCCTGGGGCTCTGTTTTGAGCATCTAAGAGAGGAAGCAATTTAGCATGCAAACACACTTGTGGCGGAAGCGATGTGAGATTGATACGATTCCCGCGCGGAGTCGCGTGAATCGAATCAGCGACGTCGGACGACATTCGACTTTGTCGAGGCATTGTGCGTGCCAGAGCGTATCTCCGAGCCCATTGAACGTTTCGTTAACAACACAAAAACGGCACGCTCTCTCTTGGCCGAATCGGAATGAATCGTTCCCGTTGCAGCTACGTTTGTGTAATCATAAAGCAAGCGGGGCCCGCCGCTCCGCTCGTTCAATTCGCGCTGCTTTTGTGCCCCAATGTAGGGCCAATCAGCCACAAGTGTCTAGTGTGGCACACAACTCCCCGAGACGCATTCCTGCGTTACTCGCGTTTTTCAAGAGTAAAAACTATTTCTGGACGATTGCTGGAAAAATGAAGGTTTGTCTCATTTTAAGAGAAACTTCATTTGGTATATTTTCGTTACTTTAGCAACCTTGAAAGAAAGAAATAAAAAAATGGGAAGAGTAACACTATAAATAAATTGGAAAACTGAAAATATTTTTGGATGATTGTTAGAAAAATTAAAATTTGTCTCATTTTAACAGAGATTTTATACGAAACATTCTATTTGCTATAACTAACTTGAGAGAATGGTAGACAAATTGGAAGAGTACACAGCAAACAAATTTTTTTAAATGTACTGAATATTTTAAAAAATTCAAAAAATGAATGATTGTTCATGATTAAATATTAGTTTAATTGGTATCTGTACAAATTATTTTGTCCAGAAAATTAAATATTTATTCAAATGTATGTGAATAAATATTTAGTACCTTATACAAATTTTTTCTTATAAGTGGAAGAGAGAGAGAGAGAGAGAGAGAGAGAAATAGAAAAATAAAAAGTGTGAGAAAGGGTAAAGATATCACTAAAAAAGAGCGGAGCAGATAGTTTCTTAAAGCACAGGCTAACAAAAGTCCCTCTAATTCCCACAAAAGCCTGACTCGGCAACAGACCACCCCCTACAACGTACTCCCGCGACATTATTATTATTCAAAACTTGGCCCGAATGTTCGCTTGTCGTCTCCACTACGCGCTCTCTTCTTCTGTCCGTCACCGCCGACAGTTAAATCCAGATTAGCCCTCGCTCAAGGAAAGTGAGACGAGCTAGTCGTCCGCGAGATCCGATAATCCCGAAGAAATTCCACGAGAGAAATTCGGCGAGATGGATCAATGCGGACGTTCCGGAAACAACAACAATTTGCAAACAGCGAAGAAAAATCCTGCGATAACAAAAATTCAAAATTCTATTCAACCCATTCTTATATTTTTTCATATGTATGACAGGACAGACTGGGTTTTAGTAAAATCATTATTATTATTAGAATTAGTAGTTCTATCTCCTATAACATAGTAGTTCTTATAACATTCTTTATGTTATTTTTTTCTTAAATACCTAAACATGATTTACTTTTCAAGATTTTCCTCAAATTTTCCTGAGTACAGTAGCGAATTAAAATTTTTCCAAAATTCGACTCCCCTCGATTCACAATGAAAAATTTCCGGAAATATCCCGATTTTATCCGAGATCAGTGTCGGCCCGATGACGAATTCGACGTGCTCTTTGGCTAAGGCCGATTTTTTTCACTCGAGTCTCGAACAAATCGCATTAAAGAGTTCACGCGAACTGCGCCCGGTGAATGGGGCGCACGACGCGGTCACGCTTGACTTTTTCATCGCGATTTTCCTCGTCGCTGGCTGCCGACTTTTCGGCTTTAGCGGACGCTGAGAGCGCGAAGAAATGAGGGGAAGGGGGGATGAACGACGGGGCGAAGATTAGCCGATGATCGCGTTCGAAATGTACCCGTTCGATCTCGTCGTGGGGTGAGTGGACATAAGCTCCTCGGGATTTTCGCGACGCGAGACGCCGTCGACTCCTCGGCTTGACTTTCCGACTGATGTATCTGAAGTTTCCATTGTTGGAGTCCAACGATATTTCGACAAAATTTTTTTTCGCAAAACAAGTTCACATATCTTTTTAAAATACTCTTAAACAACGGAAAAACACATTTATGAAATAATTTTTGAACAAAATTTTTAACACGGCTATCCGTATCAAACTTCGTCAAAAATGTCCAACTTGGTCAAAAACGACCAAATAGCAAAAAAATGGTCAAATAAACGATTAGTATTTTCAAAAATAAATATTTGGTCGTTGTTGCTGTTGTTGTTGAATGTACTCGATATTCGGTTGAACGAACGCAAATAAATGAATTCAACAAATTTTTTCTTTCAGTATACATTTCAAAATTAAAAGTAGTTTTGTCGAATTAGCATTTTCAGTGTACGAAAACTAATTCATGACAGTATTTGAATCGGTAAAAATTAGTACTCGAAGGTAAGTCCCGCGGGATGATCTAGACTGGCCGGATTCTCGCACCTGGCGCCTCCTCACCTGGTGGACTCGAAAAATCGAATATATCAAAAAGATATCCGGAGGAGGTAGAGTTTCGATCCGTTTTTCGCGCGTCCCCGAGGACTGCGAGCTTGGGGGGGACACACTCGGGTGATGGATCAGTTTCGAATGAAGTTTACACGCGGCGAGGGCGCGAGCGTGTTTTTTCACTCGCTCTTCTTTATTTTGAATGCCGGGCGTGATTGGATAAAGAGGAGGCCCTCTTGTGCGCTTCCGTGAACGAGGCCACAATGACTCCCCTCCATTTCGCCCCGGCCGCGAGAAAAATCCAACGGGAATTTTTTGAATTTTTAATTCACTCGAAATCGGACTCGATCGAGAATTTAATCCCCGAGATATTTCAATGAGTTTATGGTAATTTTCGTATTATGGCGAGTTTTGGTTTGCCCTGGCCACTGGACCATAATGGAATTTTATTCTCGGAGAAGGAGAGGGAAAAACGAGAGGATCGAGAGTGCCAGAGGACGTCCGATTCTCTTTTCATCCAAGTTCCATCTCAGCACGGACCCTCGTGTGAAAAGACGCGAGCCCGATGAAGTCGTACGGACAAATCCGTCAGCGGCGAGCTTTTCCGTGACTCCGAGGTTGTGTAGTCTTTGTAGGACGGTGAGTCGTGAAGAAACGGCAGGAAGTCATTTCCGACGTCATTGTTGCTCCCAAAACTTGTCGCCCCTGTTCAACCTCTTCATCTCGGCTCAATTTAACTGCCATTGATGCCTACTTTGAATAATAAGAGGTGGCTAGCCGTGTTTATTTATCTTCTTACACCGGAAGGTGCAGTTGCGGTATTTAATTTTTCTGATAAATTTTAGTCTCAACAAATAAGCGAGTTTATAGAATATTTTCTACTTTTCGTGGTTGAATATTTTGGAACGAGTGAAAAATATTCAACTGTTGTATCGTTGTTGTTGCTGTTGTATTATTGTTGTTAACATATTTTTTTTGCAATTCATTTTCAAGAGAGTAAGATTTTCCTAATAATCAAATAGTTGTATTATATTATTCTATACACACAACAAAATCAAATAGGAAAATTAGAAAACGAGCCTCTGTGTATTCAGCATTGAGACAATATTTACCAACTACACGACCCTGAAGAAAATGGTACACGCGATTATCGATTTACATACGAACGATAATTATCGTATTCCTAGAGCTTCCTCGAAGTCTCGTCTCGAGTGGGCATCGGCGACGAGTGCTTTAACGCACCCGTAACTTATCCCACGTGACGTGTAAATAAACCTCGAGAGTTTTAATCCCCGGCTCTTTTTTTCTCTCCGCGCTAACCGCTTCCGAAGAACGTCTTGTTTAAAAACACGAAGGCCTTACAGCGATCGCTTTTATCGGCCCCCCTCCCCTCCGCCAAGCAATCAAAATAAACGGACACACGCACGCACACACCAGAAAACTATTAACGATTTGTGTAGGGCAAAACTCGATGCCAGCTCGCGAATAATCGTAAATTTATTCGCCCTCGCGCTCAAAATACCGATAAATCAACGTGGATCTCGTTAGGAGCGGCGTGGGTGGATGGCGAGGAAAAAAATTCTTTGATCTACCTTCCTGGTTATATATATTTTGGGTAATTTTTTGTCTCGAATTCCGGTAAATACGTGGTTTCGATTTTTTTCTCTGCGCGGTACCAATTGGGATGAAAAAGAGCGCGAGAGGTTTACTTAGCGGACGTATCAAAGGAGCCCGCGATGTTTGGCCAGCGTCACGAGAAACAACCGCGTAAACCGACTCCCCCACCACTTCCACGCGTCGCTCGTGTTTATACGAAAAAAAAATCTGAGACGGGGAAAAAATGAGGGCGTGACGTGGAGGCTACCGCGGTGAGCGATAAGGTTGCTACAGAAGCCGAGCGTCCAGTCGCGGCCAAACATCCGGCCACTCGAGCACTCGTCGAGTGCGTCTTCGCGAGAATCTCGGGGGTAGAGAATTCGAACCGGAATTCTGACTTTTCAATTTTTCAGCCTTTTTAGCACTCAATTTCAGATTTAATCTAGCAAATAAAATTTTGCAGAATGCACTAAAAATTCATCTGTATCAAATAAATATTTAATTATAAACAATAATTCATTTTATTGAATTAAATATTTATTTAAACGTATCCAAATATGTTCTACATTTTTTGCAATGTAGAATAAATATATTTTAGAGTAGAAAAAGAGTGGAATTCTTCACATTTATGGACTTAAAATAAAAATCTATTAAATAAATAATATTTCACTATTCTAAGTAACATTTCTTTCAATCAAACAAATTATCTCAATATCCTCAAATTAATATTAACCTTGTACATAATTTTATTTTCAATGTGACTATTTTTTTGTTAATTATTCCAGAGTGTTTTTCGCAATTTCTTTATTGGTCTTCGAGAACCTTACGAAAAAAGGAGTGCAGCTAGGTAAATATGGGTTGACTGATCAGAACCGCGAGATTCTATTCCAAGAATCGTGTTCGTCGAATTGCGAAATTTGTTTCTGGAGCTCGTAGCAGCTCGAGACTATACACATCCACACGAGAGGAGGGAGAGGAGTGCTCGTCTCGTCGACAATAAACAAACCCGATCGTGGACGGCTCGCGGGCTCGAGTCTTTGATCCACCAAGCGCTGATTAATACCAGCCACCGGTCGATCGAAGTTCGTCGAAAACTCGAATCGAATGAGTTACGAATGTTGTATGATTTTTTCGAGAAAAATTACTTTTTCATTTGACTCCAGTAAAATTATAAATTAAAACAAACTTGAAGTTTAAGTTTTTAGGCAAGTGTACACAAAATTTATAAAAAATAGAATAATAAATAATATAAATAAAATCAATATCAAGATTGATAAATGCCCACATGCCACATTGCCAGTTTATTTCTGTTAATTATTCAATTTCGTTGTATAACAACAAACAAACACTCACCTTTTTCTCCAAATTGGTAGACCCAGTGATCAAGCTCCATTGACGTTCTCTATTGACGCTTTCATTGTTGGCACTCCGCGACCCTGCAAAGATAACAAATAGCACCGTCAAATATTTTTTGTTTCGCTACCTTAAACCGCGGTGGGTTCGTCGCCAGCGGAACCGAGCGAGGTTACCCGGCTTATAAAATTTTTCCCCAGGGTTGACCAGTTTGCGAGGCCGAGAGAATAGAGGAGTCGTAAAGTACGGTTAAGGTAAAAAGACCGAGGACTAGTACACCGAGGCAAAACAAGACCCTCTCATACCCAAAGGTAGATTTTCGCGACACCACAGGGTCGTTGATTTTTCACCTTTTGGGTCCTCGCAAACCGCAGGGAAAACCTCAGAAAGGAGACCCCATAGTTTACGGAGGTCAATGAAATTTTGATACGCCTCACTGACAAAAAAAAATGTCGTTTAAATGTTTAAATGTCATTTTTCGTGCACTACAAAAAAATTTTGTAGAATATATTAATTTGCATGCATATACATATTCAATTCAATAAAATGAATGATTGTCTACGATTAAATATTTATTCGAAATGAATATTCAGTACAAATTGTTTTTTTAGTATGAAACTACAAATACTAAAAAATTTATTCGAATATTTCGATTCAGATACACAGACTCACATTTTTGAGCTCGTAACCGAGACTTTTATTTCTAACGAGGAGAGCAGAGAATTTTCACCTGAGCCTGAGTTGACAGGTGTCACGTCTGCACTCTGTGAGCTTATTATCCTTAACAAGGACGCATCTCGAGGTACGGAAAATGTTTGCTATATCGAGTATAACGTGAATCGAGCCGATTATAATTCTTTCCCCGGCGTCGCGTTACGAGAATCCTCGCGAGACGCGAATAATTGGTGTTCCATTGCAATCGTAAAAGCGGTAACGCGATGTCTCGAATTATTTTTTTTCTCGTCCCTCGTTCTTTTTTTACAGCCATCTCTCGGATCACGATACGCGGTATCAATATTTATAGCTAGTCGTTAGTCTCGATAATCGTACGATTTAATTCGATAAACTCGAGAAGTGAATTTATCGCGAGGGTTACTCGAATGACAGACGCCTCGTAAAAAATTTGAGATGATTTTTTGCGAAATTTATAAAATATAATAGGGTAAAAGCCGGATAGTTGCCCCACTTTTTAAAAAAGCTC
>NCVS01001441.1:1756-15803 GCA_003055095.1 Goniozus legneri
GGCGAAATTGGATCGAATCGCTAGGCAAACAATGCGCACGAATCTCGAGTGGAGAACGCGCGGGCTTTAGTCGGACGCGCGCGAAAACGGAGGGAGAAACTGATAGGAGCACGTGCACACGCCCGTTCCGAGTATACGATGTAATCCCGCGATCCGTCGAGACTAACCCGATCCCCCAAGCTGCTACGTCGTCGATACATTACACTGTGCCGGAACGTTCCTCTCTCGTGGATTCGGGGGAGGTGGGCAAAGGACTATGCATTGAGAAATTTAATCGATGCCGCTCCATCGTGAACCGCTAATTGGAGCGACGTTTATTCATCGATACAGCGCAGCACTGTGTTAAAATCCCTTTAGGAGCAGCCAATCTTCTTACGGATCAAAACTCGGAGCCGGGAATTAACTATTTACGCCTCGATCGAGTATTTTTTATCCTATTTTCCATCTACGTAAAGTGAAACACCGGATGATGAATATTTATCTCATCTTGTCGCAACGAGATAGGCAGCCTGAAAATTTTATTATCAAGACGATTAGATGGAACTTTGGCAACAAATCAAATTACAGTGATATTTCAGGATATTTCTTATCGAATGAAATTAGATGGGATGTTATTTTTATCGGGAGTAAATAGAACACGCACACGTCACATCGAAGGAGATTACTAGACGCGCCTTGGCGCGACAAGTCCTCCATTAACGGTGCGTTAGACGCGACACGATCCGCGAATTCCGTTAACACGTGGTACGGTTCCGGTGCGGCGTTTGCGTTGCGTCTTACCGAGACGCAGCCACGGAGACGTAACACGCGCCCACGGCTGATGTACATCGCTCCGCCCTTACCGTGCGTCGTGCGTATATACGAATCGCCATACCCGGAGATCAAAGTCAACACCATACACGAGTCCGATCGATCGGCCGCAATACGCTCCTGGGAATTCGCAAGCTGACGTTGGGTGTCGGCTGATTAACTTGTCATTGAAACCAGGCTTCCGACGATTTCTTCGGCTCTCGAGTCGGAGCCGGCTAATTCGTGGAGGGTATAGATTTTCAAGCGGTGAATCGAACAAGTCGTCCCCTGTACGTGTGCGCGACGTCTCGAAAACTTTCTCGGGGCGCGGGGGTTAAACGCGTACGCGGAACGCGAGCACGATTCGTATAACGCTAAGGTGCTCGGGAGTTTCCGCATAGGAAAAACAAAAACAGAGAGGGTGGAATTGGATTCTGATACGACGATAAAATACTTAATCGAGTTTGGAAACTAGTTGGATCGGGCGTTCAACCGTTCGGAGAGTGGTGTATCGAGAATTGCCGAGCAAAGGGGACGTTTCATATCGGACGCGGGCTGTAACCAACATGATTAGCGCGCGTTTTCCTCGTACCGCGTTGACACAGTACTCGCAATATCGAAAGGAACTACTGACGTGGCGTGTAGTTCGCGCTTGCCCGCGCACGTTCGCCTATTAGCAAGACAAAGTTTAATTTCACGAACTCACGCCAGAGCCAATAACGTCCCATGCTTCCTTCTTTGCTTTATTTTTCCGCGGTTCACGCGACGAACGCCCCGCACGCTATTCGTATCGAGCGTTCTCGATCGGTTGGATATCAAAGGTGAACGACGTACATGGAAAGATTTCGATCTCACGCGTGTCATCTATAATGCAGGACGCGTGGCTCGCGGATTCGAGTGAAACACCGGAGCGAACCGGGTGGAAAATTCGGACGACTATAAGCCAGCCAGTTCGACGCGGAAAGATTTTTTCCCATAAAGGCGAGGTCTAGCGAGCAACAGACGGCTCAGCAACCACCACACACACCGCTCTCCTTCGCCGGCACCATACACCACGGCCGTTTCTCGCGTGGATGCTCTCCATTCAGAGCTTTCGTGGCTTTGATGGGTCTCAGACCGCCCTTTTCCTGTATACCCGACCTACGGGTCCCGCAAAAGCTCGACGTCGAAAAAGCCAGCTCTTCCCTCTCTCTCTCTCTCTCTCTCTCTCTCTCTTTCCCTCTCTCTGTACGCGCCGTATCTTTTTACTCTACCTTCCAGAATATCCCCCTCCTTATCCCTACCCACTTACGCTTCTTTGCCTCTCCTACTTTATTCTCGCGCCGCCGCGCCGTTTGCGGAGTAGCGATATTGCACAGGTTATATACGTGTATGTATATACGTATATCGATTCGAGTACGACACCGAGATCCCGCTTAAACCAGGCGATATCCTCTTCGTCGGATACGAATTTCGCTCCATTCGATAGATCGACCATTTAATATCGAGGATAGATCGATAAATTTTGCGAGATCGGATTGAGTAAGTCGTGGGTGTAACGGCTCGTTCGATTGATTCAAATTTCGGTGATACAGACTCGCGAAGATGCGAGGAGATTTGCGAACGCGCGTGAATTTCGCGAAGATGGCCGGGGAAGCGATAATTCCGCGGAGTCGATGACGAAGAGGGTCGATAGATAAGAGGGCCAACCCTCAGTCTTCTATTATCACTTGGGCGTAAATTCCCGTGCGAGATGGCATCGACGATATCAGTCCCCGGCGGCGGCTTAAGACGCTTACGGGCACACACCGCCTCCGCGCCGCGCTCTGGGAGCAACACGCGCTCGCGCGATTGCCCAATTGGCATTCATTGCGGCTAATTTATCTGCGCAACGGAACGGCGTTATTGGTTGGGTACACTCGAAACGTAAGCGGTTCCGCGCGACCGGTTTAATTTCACGCTGCGGTATACTAATTGAGGGCCGAATATAATACGGACCTTCAGGATTATCGTACTGGATTATTCAATGATTGTTAAATTCATAATCTCGACCAGTTGGATTTTATAATTTAATTGGAATGGTTTCTCCCTTCTCGATGAATTATTAATTCTCCGATCTTTTTTTTTTCATTCTGAATTTTTAACTCTTTCCTCTCGTTCAGGAACGACGTTTTTTTTTCGAAATAGGGGTCCGTGTACGACGGGGTTTATCGATAAGGGATTTCGATATGACGACGCGTAATCCGACACGTTCTCTTAGGGATAACAGGACCGGCACGTAGTTCCGTCCGACACCCTTCCTCGGCCTCCCGCGCGCGAAAAGCTCTTCCTGGGACGGCAAAAACACGAGAAATGCAAAACCGGGGAACGCGCTTTTCCACTCGACGAATAATCCATTCGAGAGCCGGCGGTTCTAATTTGGCCATATAGGAGCCTATTAACGATCCGATCGAGATTTATCACCCACGCCAATCGCACTCGGCGTGTATACGAGCTCCGTCGTCCTCGAACTAATTACGGGTTCGAATTCACGGCGCTCGATCTCCGCGTTCATCCGTCCGTCCATCCGTCCGTCCGTTCATCTTCCTCTGACTACGAAATCACCGATACTCGCGCTAGGTGTGCCGTACACGGTAACGCGTCGTCGTAGCTCCATTCGATCTCGCAAAATCGAAATTCTCCTCTTTGTTTCTCCCGGTTCCTTCGGATTCGTTCGGTGAGTAATCGCGCGAAAAGTTATCTCCGGGTATGTGTATTGTACGATTGAATAATGTACCGCGAGTCGCTACGCTGAGCCACGCAAATCGATATCGACCTCGTTCTCCCGAATCTGAATTTCTCCGAATTCCGAGGCGAGATCGTTGTTTTCCACTTTTTTTTTCCATATCGACGGACCGAGGTTGACGGACGGCTCGATTGCGCATGGCGAGCACGTACGCGTTGTCATCGCTCGTGATAGGCTGTACACGATAGCGGCTGATAATATTCCCGGTGAATATTTTCCGCGCTCCGACGAAGATCCCCCGGAAAAGACGATACGTCGAACGAGGTATACCCATTTTCGTATTGAAAGCAATTTTCCGTATAAAATTTCAATTAAGGAAAACTCTCGATTCCGTCAATGCCAATTAAACAGTCGGCGTGCCCTTCTCTCGAGTGATGCTGTTATCGGTGTACACTTTCTCCCTTCTTCCCCCGCGTATCGATAGTTAAATATAGCGAATGGAGCCCCATCGGAAGTCGGCCGCGTCAATGTTAATTAAATTGAGCCCGATGTTTCTGGAGGAACAAGCTGTTTGCGCTATCTACCCCGATGAAAAGCGACGCGAAATCGATAAGAGCTCGTCGTCGTGTCGCAATGGTTGGCTGGATACCATTGATTCGGTCGAAAATATTGCGCGAGTTTGTTCGCCCGGCCGGGGAGAACAAGAGTAGCGCAAAAGGGCGAAGAAAAATATTGAAACGGGTTGCGTGGATGATTTTAGAAGATTTTCCGTTAATTAGATTCTCGTACATTCGTCGTGTCGGCTAAAGGAAGGAAGATAGAGGAAAGCAAAGTAAGAGTCAAACAGCCCAGGGCTTGTTTTACTTTTCTCTCATGGGCGGGGTAGCTTTACCTAGCCGATCTCGCGAGCTCTGGCTCCCCCGGTCCGAACTCGGCAATCGGGTAATGAGTTTTCGGCGTTCGTCCGCGATGCATATATACGCGCGCCTCCTCCTCCCTCTCTCGTTCTCTCGGAACTTTAGAAAATCGGAGAGTGCGGCCGCTCTTCAATATATACATACGCAGGCGTATAGGTTCATGGGTGGGTGGATTTTATCGAATTTCATCTCGCTAGCGTTTCTCGCTTAGATGTCTCTCTCGCATTAGCGTATGAAACGTTACACGGGAAACCTTTTTACGGCGCGCTCGGCGTTATATTTTGCGCCATGAATTAAATATAAAAAGCCCATTTTCACGGTTCGCACGAGAGAACGCGGGAACGGATGCGGTAGAAATTTCCTCTATGATTTTTTGACTTTAAACATTTAAACGCAACGTCGACGTATCGCGGTCATGTTGACTGCTCACATAATGTATCACATTGCTTTAACGCCGTTTTCGCGAGAACGCGTTCGCGCGTTTCCAGAATCCACATTGCACGTCTCGTCGCCAATTTTAATTAGAGCCGTGTACTACTTTTCGACTCTATATCTTCGCTGATGTTGTATCGCGGTAATGAAAAATTTTAGTAACCGCGGTATTTTTTCACGTTGCACGTTTTTTCTTACTTCCTCGACACTGATAAAGAACGAAGGAACTTAATTTACGATTTGTTCGCGTCCCTGAGTATACACTCCACTTTATGGCGCTATAGTCACCGGTTTACGCGGCAGGACAAATCAATTTCGCTACGTATGGCCGTGCGAGGGTGTGTTTATGCCTGCGGGCTCGTAAATTATCATCAAGGTGATTGGGCTTCTCGTTCGCTCGTCTCGTGGTGGTAAAATGACGAGTGCCCATGCTGGAATCGCAGTGGGAAAATCGGAGAAGACGACGGCGCCGAGTTGCCAATAAAGTCCCGCAAAATACTCACATGCGCGCAGGTGTCTAGCCGTCTGGAACGCGATACCGAGAAGAGAGCGCAGCTCGCGCGACACCCACGATCGCCAACTGGCGCCGCAATTTCGCTCGACTCCCTGACCCGATATATATCGCGCGAGGCTGGATTAACACGAGATACGCGTACCCTCGTCTCGGTCCACCGAGAGAAAAAAATCCGTTCTAAAAATGAGAGGAGAGGGAGAGAGAAAAATAGTAAATTGTTAATACCTCCGCTTTTCCAACCGGTAATCTTCCAATTCGCGTTCCCATGGCGAAAAATTCCGCGCGATAAAAATGAAAGCACAGGGGTGAAATCTCGACTGTTGTCACGAACTAGACCCTCTCGTAATCCTCGAAGAAGGATCGGCGATAAAAAGAACGCGAGATCCCTCTCGCGCGGGTGATGTACGCTCGTACGGGAACGCTGTTCGGCGTCTCACGGGTACGAGAAAGGGACGGAAGAGAGTCATCGGTCATTCTTCATCCGGCGCTGGTAGGCAAAGCTAGTCTCTCTCGGTTTATCCTCTCTCGCGTTGATTCCGTTACAAAATACTCGCGCCTCCGCACGCGAGCCACTCGACATCGCGTGTCGCTTATACGCGTCCACACACACACACACACACACATAGTTTACGTGAGCGCGCAATCTCGTCGACGTGTAACGACGAGCCATCGTTCGTGGCGTAAAATCAATAGGCGGATATACATATTGGCGGCGCGTTTAAGCGCGAATTAATACCCAACGAGCGCGTAACTTTTTCGCGTCTCTACGAGCTCGTTCGTTGATTTAAACGCTCGCGATAAGAGGATGCGAGCGACGCGTAAGGAGGAGGAAAAATCTAAACGAATAACTACCTCGTGGAAGAAAACGATCGCGAATAACTGTTCGGGGACGGGGCCGTAAAACCGGACGAAATAGCTGCCGGTCTCCTCTCTCGAGCGCCAACGGGTCTCGAGCCACACACCGGGAAGAGTGCGAAAGATGTATTATCGTCGCAGCTGCTAGCGTAAATCGCGTCAAGAAGGAGATATAGGAGAAGCCATACGCTGAAACGTCGCGCACCGAATTTTTCGAAAAAATATCTCCGGTTCGTCTGACCTCATCCATTTTCTACTACTTGCTCCTTCTATCCTTTGATCGATTATTGAATTATTAATATTTTTTTACCCCCCCTCGAGTTGTCGCGCGAAAAACAAAACGCGTTACACGGCCCGTCGACCACGAAAACGGATGGATAGGTGCCGCCCGGTCCGAAAATATACGACTTTTTAAACAAGCTCGTACGAGAGTCTCGAGCGCGTGCCGGATCCTTTGGCATTGTTCCGGCCGGCGAAACGAGTGACGAGATCTTCCGTTCCTCTCGCGTCGTGCTGGAAAATTTCGCCCACCGAGCGTGCACCTCTTTAGAGGCGAAAGCGTTGAAAAATTTGTCGGATCTCCATCCCCTTCCATTCTTCCCCTTTCCCCCCTTCTTCGCCCGCTTCTTTTGAGCCTTGGGTCGTTCGAGTGTGCAAAGAACTCGCGCAGCTTTCGCTTCTTTTTTTCTTTTCTCTCTTTCCTTTTTTTTATTTATTCGCTTTCTCTTTGCTTCCTTCCTTCCTTACCCCATCTCTGCTTTTTTTCTCTTCGTGAATTCGCCGCCTCCGCGTTACGTACGTTCCGACGTCATGAAAAATAAACCCGAGCAATACGCTCGCCGACAGTGCGGTGTATAAGAGGGGCGAGTAGGGGAGGTGAGTCGAGGATCGTGCAGCCCGTGCGAATGTGCAGAACTCGTGTGTTTTACCCGAGTGCAGACCTAGTTCTCTTTCTCTTTCCCCGTTTCCCTCTCCCTCCCTCTCTCCCCCACTCTTTACTACATCGCGGTTCGCGATAGATCCGGTGAATTTTATCGCGGTGTGAAATTTTTCAAGAATCGACGTAACAATCCTCTCCCGAAAAAAAAGCGGTACGCGAGCTTGGACGTGTTTTCGAACCCTTAGCCAGATTTTTCGACCCGCAATTTTTAATTCCGACGCGGTAAATCCCGGCGCGTTTAATAACAGAGATAATAGGACTCACGATTACCAGCAAATTGGCGAAAAATCGATGGCAATTTCGATGATTATCGGGGAATACGAGCCACATACGAGGCATATTTGCGGCCAGTGCGCTGGACAGTGGACGCCGTAGTTATATATGTATATATAACATACAGGGCGCGACAATACGCGCTGAGAGATCGTAATCGCGCGTATATGCGTTCATACGTGAGGTACGGTCTACCAATCGTTTTCCGTAATAGCATAACCCGTCTCATCGGATTAATCGCAATAGTTGATACACACGCGAGCCGAATGTAAATGTAACGTCCAATCTGTCGCATGCATACTTAATAATTCTCCTCTGGCGCGGGGATCGATAACTGTTTCTCCAGCCCCGTGTCCGTACGCGCCGTGAGATCTAAAGCGTATAACGCGAGCAGCCAATAATTCGTGCGACTACAATACCAGCCGGATACGAAAGTTATTAATAGCCTCATGAATGACGATAAATTCATTTTTAGACACCTGACCAGCTTTTCCGCTGTTACAATAGTATATAGACCGATAATTAATCGTTCGTCGTTCGGAGCTTACACCGCGCTCGCAGTAAATAACGAGGGTGATGCGAAATGATTCGAGAAGAAAAAAGGGTCGTCGTGTAGCGCAATAGAGAAGAAGGGAGGAAGAAAAAAGAGAGAGAGAGAGGGAGAGAAAGAGCGGCATCGTAAAGTGAAAAGTTGTCGCGTGGCGCGAGGGGGATGAAAAAGAAACGGTTTCCCCATCTCTTTCTATCTTTCCCTCCTTCGTGCCGGGGCATTGTTGGTTAACGAGGTAACTCGACACGTTCGAAGATAACAGGGTTCGTGCTCCGCACGAGTAACTCTCGGCAAAAAGTTCGGTTGGCCGTATTCTCCGTTTCCCAACATCGTCGTCGGCTCTCGCTCTCTAAGCGACCTCTCGACCGCGCTCACGACCGTGACGCGTTCGTGAACGGAAACGCAAGTTCCTCCTACCGGGTTCGCTCATCTCCAATCAATCCGTCCATTGACGCTACGTCAGCCGCATTCCGTGCCTACGCTTCGCGCTGCGAATCGAATTAATTCAATCGGTTCCCCCGCCGAGCCTAATAACGCGACTCGCGCTGAATTTACTATGACTATGCAGTACGCTACCTAGTCCTCCGTCGGTTTCGCCTAGGGTCGTGTAGACGTCGCGATAGTTGCGCAACGCTCTACGTATACGGTACACTCTCTGTGTGCACTCCCATCCACTCGTCTCGTCTCGTAGCAGCCCAGGGCGATCCTAGGGCTCGGTAAACCCACCGAGACAATTTTCCAAACAATTTTCAACTTTTTTCGTCCCTCCTCGTCGGCCAGTTTGGGAAATTCGTACACGTTCATCGACTCCGAGACAGGCAAATGGATAGGTTTCGTCGAGCGGGATGGAGGGAGGGAGGGACGTGGACAAACATGGCGGATTACGTCGTGGGCTCGCGATATAGGCGCCGAGTGGCCGGGCTCCGACGCGAATACGAGGAACGCGCGCCGTTCCCGGATTTGTTTTCACGACGCCCGCGCGCACGGAATAACGGAAAAGTCTTTCGCCCGAATTCGGTGTGTTTTTCCACTTCTCGCACACGTGTTTCTCGTTCGTTGGAACTCTACCGGCTGCGTTAATACTTTTGCTTTTATACCCTCTGTCGTTCGGTTCCCAACCAAATTCCATTACGCGGGAAGCGATCGAGGAAGCGAGATTAATCGAGTCGAAGGGCCGATAGTTGGCGAACGCGCCGCTGTCTTCGCCGACCGGCGAAACGAGCGACGAAGACGAGATCCGAAGAGGCCCTCCCGAGTGAAACATGGGTTTCGAATGAACGAAGCGGGAGACAGAGAGAGAGAGAGAGAGAGAGAGAGAGAGAGAGAGAGAGAGAGAGAGCGGGAAAGTACAGAGAACGGGTCGACGGAAACTTGCGCGCTGATCGACCGAGACTAGAACACCATTTAACTCATCTGTCTATTCCCAAACTTTCGGCATATATAGTGTATTTTCGGTTATATACGATCACGTAGACGCGACACCGTCCGTACACAGCGTCTTATATCGGTGCGCAGTACCTCCGGCAATATCGAGCAGAGCGAGGCTTTGCATTTAGTCAGAAACCCCGACGTCTCGTCGATGCGTTATTAAAACTTCGACGAGTATACCGGTTCGGCGTCTACGTTATCACAGCTGGCGTTGATTGGTTTTTGCGGCTGGCCAAGTTAAAAACGAGAATTTTTGGAATTTTTATCGAACACCCTTTCCGGTTATATACGACCAAGCGGACGGAATCATACGTATACGAGCGCGCGCCGCTTTGAGTTCCTACATAAAGCATCTCGCGTCGACGCGCTATGCCCAGTGCGATATCGAGCTTCGCATTTAGCCAGAAACCACCAAGTCCCGTCAATGCGTTATTAAAACTTCGACGAGTCGTATACGAAGTTCTACATCTTCGCGGCGGGCATTGATTGGTTTTCGTGCGCGATCGAGTTAAAAACGAGAATTTTGGGAATCTTTATCGGAGTCTCGCGAAGTTGGGGCTAAAAATACCCTACGCTAAATGGAGAATGGTAGTTCTGACCCCGAGATGCGCGAAAATGCGTTTGACGCATCATCGCGAAGTGTACAAGAGTGGAGAGAGGGAGAGAGAGAGAGAGAGAGGTGGAGAGAATTAATGAATTCTTAATGCAAACAGACCGTCACGCGCGAGTTGACCCCGGTTCAAAGTTAAAACAATAAATCCCCCTTTTTCTCGCGCTCGCGCGTGGATATAACGCAAAGGCCATTTACGCTAGGCTAGGGGCAGGGTCGGAGGGGAACGGCAGACGAGTCGTATTTTTGGAGCATCATCTAGACCATTCGCAGACCGGGGAGCTGCGAGTAGCACGCTCAAGCCCGAGAAATCGCGAAAATTAATCCTTTTCGTATGACCGCTATAGCGTGAGAGCGAAATGACGTACGCTTTTTTCTATCTCGCTCTCCGTCTTTTTCTATACCTCGACTCGAGCTCGCGCGCGTACGAGTTAATACGGTATAACCAGCGACTCTCCGTGACCGGAGCTTTCGCTGATATACTCTCTAGTCCCCCTGGTTGGATATCGTCGAGATATATAATTTCTATTTTTTTTTTCTTCCTCTCCCTCAAGCACGGGCTAATAAAACCACAGCTACGGAAATTACGTTTCGCGATTGTTGCCGGGATTTTCGTGGATGATGAATTTACCTCCCTCCCCATGGTGCACTCTGCACGGGAAATTCAGCTGGTGTTACGAATTTCGCGGAAAATAGAGAAGCGAGAGAAAAAATTATCGCGTCGGGCGATACGGAAGCGCGATTTTCGCCGTTTCGAGTCCCGTACGTTCTTCGTGTCCGTTTATTACCGTTTTCCCAAATTGATTTCCAATTCCCCCGGCGGTGGCACGGTGGCGCGGTGGAAAGGGAGGTCTGGGGGGCACGAAAAAGGGGCTGGCTCGACGTCGAATGCTCGGTGACCCGTGAAAATGCGAATGCATGAATTCGGCAAACACCAACGTCACGTACGCTCGGCGAAGAGGAAAGAAAGAGAGGGAGAAAGAGAGAGAGAGAGAGAGCAGCTGGAAAGAAACGCCGGCGAGCTTCCGCGTCTCTCCTTCTCCCGTCATCTTGGCCATTTGATTTGCAAGGAACTTTAAACTCGCACAGCTGCCCCCCCTACTCTCTTTCCGACTTCGCCAATCGTTTTTTACCGGACATCGACCTCTCTCTTTCTCTCTGACGCGCGCGCTCAACCGCACGTCTTTCTCGTTTAATTCCACGCTACTTTCTTTCGGCACAGAAGACGCGCGGGAAAGGGAGAGGAGGGCGAGCGAGATTATTCCGCTCGCGTCGTCCTCCTGATGTCCACTACGACGATGATTCACTTACCGGGGAACGGAAGAGACAAAGAGCGCGGCGGGTCAACTCGTGCGTGCAAAAAACCGAATTTCTATCTTGGGGGAACAAAGCGAACGATTTCGCAAAAATCATTTCCATCCGGTTGATTATTTAGACTGCGTTAATAAAATTATCGCGCTCGGGTATTCTTTTCCCCTTCTCCGTTTCTCGTTTCGGTCCGCCCGGCGCTTTATTCCTCTCTTTCTCTCCCTCTTTAAATCCGTCGTCAACGTCGTTTCCCCGGCGCCGTCTGTCGAGCGCTCGGCACGATGGGATGTTTGTTTTAAAAGGGAAACGTTAAACTTATACCTTTTTTATCCTCTCACTTCTTTCACTTTTACCACCTTTGCTCATTTCGCTTTAGCTTAATTCACCCAATCGCTCTCGCTCGCTCCCTCTCGCACCGGGAATATTCAATTTTTTTTTCTTCGCTCTCTCGCTTCACCCGCCCCGAGAGCGCTAAGAAACTCTCGCGCCACTTTATACCAATTCTCGCGGAAACCATGAAAATTTCTCGCGAGTAAAAAGGGAGAAATTGTCTTTTTCATTGCTCGATATAAAAGCAAGAGGGAAAAATTAGACGTCGTATATTCGGTCCCTCGATCGAAGCGAAAGACGAGGCGGGTTTGCGGGCTACTAGGAATGGCGTGGTACGATGCAATTCCGTAGAAGGGACGTCGTAGTCGTTGAGCAAAAGGCCCATTGATATACGCCCAGCAGTGAACAGCAAGAACCGGTAACGCATTGCCAGGATGCGAACCGATGGGTGCATACGTTACCGGATCGCGCGTTGTACCCGTGCGGCCCGACTCGCCTAGCCAAATAGTCGTACGTCACCCGGTCTTCTTCTACCCATTCGACTCGGTTATCGACTGTTTCCGCTTGACTATTCGAACATTACCCCTCCCTTTCCCGTCTCCCTACCTCCTTTGCATTATTCTCCGGAGCGAACGTCATTAACGCGATCTTACCGGGAATTTTCATCGGGAGGGGCACAGGAAAACGGAATTGAGTCGCTTTACCATGCGTTAATTAACGCGCAAATTGCTGTCGCTGATTTATAAAATATAAATCTGACGTTTTATTAGCGCTACGTAGTCGAGCCAACGGAATGAAATACACTCGTAAACGCCACCCTGGATATCGATTAACGCCTTGATAAACGCGATCGTTCGATACTGATGAAGCCCAGTGAGTAGGGAGCCGCAAATCGACGCGATAACAAATCGGCAATACGTTATCGCGATTATGTCAGTGATATTTCGCGCTCAAATATTCCGCCTTCTGCGTACTCACCCTCCCGATACTCACGCTGGCCAATTGCGGCTCGATAATTATGCAGTTTTGTCGCAACGATAATTGGGAGCAATCGTCGAAACGTCGCAATTAGCTTTAATAATTTCTCTCGCTCTATTTCTCGTTTGTTCGAAGAGAAAAAAATCGCAGCTTATCAGAGTTGCAATTACGTGGCAAATTTTCAGATGCGAAAAATAGCGGATGAGTTCAGAGCCCAGAATGCACCTCGCGATCTTTTCATGTCTTTAATATCTTACTCGAACCAGAAATTCCGATTCGGCAATCTAAAATCGAACCGTAATAGTCACCAATAAACATAAAAAAACAATTAAAATTTGACAAAATTATAACGAACTTTTCTCTCGAACCTATAATTATACCATGGCATACCTAATATCGAATAGAACGTTTATTTCGGTTCCAAAATTCTAATTAGAAATGAAATTAAAATTTCCGACTGCGATAGATCGAAAAAATCGATTACAGACGTCTGAATGTGGATATAAGACATTTTCACCTCATCTTCCATGTCTGGTATGATTTATATGCGAGTCGCGAACGCTTCGCACCGTCGCCTACAATCAGCTCGTGGGTGTGTGAGTATTTGTGTGTAAGAACGCCAACCTTAATCCGAGATTGCGTCTCGGAATCTCGTGGGGGACGCGAAGAGGTCGGAACGGGTGTGAGAGTACGTTACTGCGTCGCGAGCTCGCTCGTGTGGGATGGGGCGCATAGGCGAGAGGGAGAAGCTTCGAGAATTCGAAGAATTTCTTCCGATTCGCGAAAGGAGAGTCCACAGCCCCACCTATCTGCGCACGGCTATCCCGCGGGATCCATCGCGAGCTAGAAGGAGACGAGACGCTAGCGCCAGCTTGGCATAGATATCTGATAAGATTTCTCTGGGGACGTGGCCCCCGGGTGTCGCTGCCTCTTCCACCTTCCCATTCGCTATCGGCCTTTTTAGCCTTTTTGGCCTTCTTACCCTCTTCTACCCATCGCACTCAAAAAGTACACGTTATCCACTCGTTGCTGATTTAGCGGGAGATAACGGTTCGGGTCGAGAGGTTAGCCGTGATTCGTTCGAGTTATCCGCCGAAACTCGAACGTCGAGACGGGATTAATGCCGTCGATTTTATATCACTGGATGAATTTTTTTTCTCCGAGAAATATATTTCGGTCGCGAGAGATCGCCGAGCGACTGGAGAACGCGTTCGCTGTAAAGTTTCGCGCGGATATCCGCCGGAGCTCTCAGGAGTCGACGTTTTCGCATGGCCGGGCAAATTCGATGTTCACGGAGCCGCGGCGACGTTAACAACCGTAATGGGAGGCACCGTAGCGATGATCATGCGAGGATGAAAGCTCGCTACATCGAGGGGGTGGGTTTTTGTAATTCAAATTTCGTGCCGCGCAGCGAGTAAT
>NCVS01001441.1:19783-39190 GCA_003055095.1 Goniozus legneri
TCGGTTGAGCGGCGAATGCGGTAAAAGCGGTAATAAAGATGCACGAACGCAGATAGAGTGTTACTTCAAAGTTACGAGAGTCATACAGAGTTAAGTGAGTGCCAGCTGGGCTTTCGTAAGTAACGCGTACGTTACTTTCCTATTAGATAACGGTAAGATGAAGAAGGCGTAATCTTCATTTTCTACCTCGTCTATTAGTTGGAAAATTTATTAGCCGCTGGCTCCAACTTTTGGCTAAAACACGCGCGTATATACACACGGACGAGCCGGCGAACGTCGCAAACACCGACTCACCGCGCCAACCTCACAATCACGTTCGACCGCGCTTATCGCGCACGTACCGCCAGAGTAATACGCCGCGGGCCGGGCGCGCTCAACGAACAGCCAGCCCGGCTCTAAGCGTCGCTTTTTAAACATTCGCGAACACGCTCTCGGGAAGAAAATTTCCAACGAAACAGGAACCTTCGTACGGAGAGATTTCGCTCTCGTTTTTCACTCGCCGAGAGCTTGATCAATGGCCCGCAATAGCGAGATAAAAAAACTTGGAGTCTTATCAACGTCCGAAGTTGGATCGAGCGACGAAATAATGACCAATCAAAAGGAAAAAAAAGAACGCGTGGTATGAGGCAACAGGTACAAACGGAATACGCGAGTATTACGTATGTCGAGCACGTATGGGACCTCGGGTCGCGGAAAATTGTATTTCCCGAAGTGGTCGAGACATCCGACGGGCGTTGTCCGGTCAAATAAATAAATAATAATAGAAATTTTCCTTCTCTCGCTACTTCGCTTCTGAGGCCCCCTTCCGGCCACCCCGTCGTAAACTCGTACGTGCGTTTATCCTTCACGCACGAATGCTCTCTGGCTTCTTCTCCGAGCTCACGACCGAGGGACCATCGTAATGCAGCCCTTCCGTCGGACGTGTGAAAGATTAAAATTGTCGAATAAACGATGAGCCGAGATCCACGTCGTAGCCTGAATACTTGATACGATCTTTTTACGGATTGGATTCATCGGGATATCGCGGAAACCGCGCGAGGAAGCCCGCGGTAGCTCATAAATTCCCCGCCCAATTTGTATCCGGTCCCATGAAATTTGCGTTACGAGCTTCCGAGCAAGTTTAAACGGCCCTGGGATCGTTCTTATCGGCAGAAACGTTGGTCATTCGTGGCTCGGGTTTATATGGACTTTGCGAAACAAAGTTAAGAGAGCGGATACCCGCTTTCTCTCTCTCTCTCTCTCGCTCTCGCTCTCTCCCCGATATGGCAAAAACGCTATCGTATCCTTTTATTGTACGGCACTTTTTTCGATTCGATATAGCCGGAGCTACGGACACGAATCGAACAGCTGCGCGCTTTTGGCCATCGCTTAAAACTTACCGCACGCCCGCGATCGAGAATTCCGCATACGTTGGAGGACGCCCGGATTAAAGTCGAAATCGGTTTCGGCTCCCGCCACGTAGATTGCCCGATCGAAATTCCAAATTTTCCCCGCGATTTTGCGAGCGTATATACGCGACGGGGAAAACCTCGAGATTCCGACGATATTTCATCCCGGTTGAGTTTTCGCGGTGATTTCTCAACTCGCGAGTCGAGAGGGGCCATTTTCCTCAAATCCAGACAAACCACTCTCATCGCTGCGCGACGAGAGAGAAACGAGCCCCTCCAACTTTTTTGTCTTTGACTTTTCGCATCCGCAATACGGAGGAGGTTTCTTGATTATCGGGAATCTTTGATGGGCTTGCTCGCGAGGCAGCAAATGGTAATGTCCGAGGAGGTCGCGGGGGTGCGGGTTCACGTGCCGCTGGACACGTGGTGTCGTTCCCAGGAGCGTTAGTATTAAGCCGTTAGCGCGCGAGGTGCTGGAATACTCGTCCTTCTCCACCTCTCTCGTTCCTTCCCTCTCTCTCTCTCTCTCTCTCTCTCTCTCTCTCTCTCTCTCACTCTCTATCTCTTCTCGCCGCACTCGAAAGAGGAAATCTTAGTGCGGCGAACCGGGCGAAATTGCGGATTATGCGGAATTTCCCAGCGTCGATCCCCTCCTGTCCGCGTCTTTTTAGTCTCTCTCTCTCTCTCTCGTGCTTCTATCGTCTTCTTCTTCTTCCTCGACGATACCCTCCGCCACCCCGTTATTCACGGTGCGGCGCCTTTTTGCATTTAAATTCATGGAATAATAATGCGGTGCCCGATCGTAAATACCCGGCGTATCCTCCTTATTCGGCTTAGTCACGACCCCCACCTCCTATGGCCCATGCGCGACTTTCCCTTTCTTCCTTGCTCGTTGGTTTCTCTAACGCGCGAGAAGACGCGGAAAAGAACGAGAAATTCAAACGAGCGAGCTCTCTAAGTGCGCCTCTAATAGATTCCTTCCCCCGCCTATGAGTTGGATGTTAAAATTCTGTTCCGTGCTCCTGCATTCTCTCCCTCTCCCTCTTTCCTCCCTTTTTCTTTCGCAGTCCCTGGCTCGTCCGAGTTTCCATTCCGTATACACGACTCGCGAATCGATTACTCGAGTCAATCGCTGCGATTTCGCGTCTCTCACTGGGGGTTTTTTTTTGTATTACGTTAAAGAAAACGGCAATTGGAAACTCGACAGACGATGAAATTGAGAATAAATTCGCGATTCGCCGATCGAACAATTCAATAACAAAGTTCGGCGAGTGTTTGGGTATCCGGAGGGGACGGGAGCGAGACTTCGGAGAATACACCACGGCGAAAAACGTCCTACGATATGCTCGCTCGATGGATTTGGCACACAATCCGCGACTGGCAAAGAATGCGCCTTCGCGTCTCGAATCGCAAACCAGTTTTTTTTAGAGGCCTCGCGTTTCACGGGGGCTGAGAATGCGGCTAGGGGTAGAGCGATAGAGAAGACGAAAGAGAGAGAGGGAGAGATTTGAAAAGAGACCGGGTCATATTGGCTGTATTGGATTGAGTATTCCATATTTTCCTCGCTCGGCCGACCGGAAGATAGGGCTCGTCCAACCGAAAGATTCGACAAAGGCGGCTTATTGGCTGACTTGTTCGTTTTACTTTCACCCACGAGCCGCGCGAGTCTCTTTTCGCTCACACAAGATTATTACGATTTATAACGTCGGCTTCCTCACAGGCATCCGTATCTTCTCTTACGATTTGTCGGCGAACAATTTCAATAACTTTTCTCGCCGTGTATAACTTCCTCGACCTTTTTCCTCGTTCGTTAGGGTAAATATCGAATAATAGATTTCGCGAGTAGTAAAACAAAAAGGATCGTTCTTGCCGTCGCGAAGGGAGTTGGGAATTAGTTCCGTACGTTGAAGTTTCACCGAATCCTCTAGGTGCAAGGTAAAAATCTTCGATAGTGTCTTAGTCTAGTTATCGACGAGAAACCTTGCAAACGCGTGCTCGAAGAAATTGCAGGAACTATCGTCGACGTTGGTGCGACAAAACTCATCGAGCGAGAGGTAGAAAGAGAAAGGAGAGGGAGAGAGAGATAGCGAACTCGGGAATGCGTCGATGGAGGGCGAGTGGAGAACGGCCGACAGCTCTTTCACTCCCGCCGGGGTTAATTAAGGTTGGAAAATAGAGGAAGCGAACGGGAGACGCGCGAGAGAAAGACGACTCAAAGGCAAAGTTGTCGATGAGGAGTAAATGGCTAAGGGTGAGAGAGAGAGAGAGAGAGAGAAAGAGAGAGAAAGGAGAAGAGAAAGAGAGAGAGAGAGAGAGAGCAAAGAAAAGTAATGCTGACGTAACCAGACGGAAGCCGGCAACTCTCGACGTTAATGTATTTTATCATGTTTCACTTTTGCAACGGAACTCGAAACTAATTTTCCTTCTCTTTTTTCGTTGCGTTGTTAATAAAAAATAGAAACTTTTAACAATGCCGAAAAGAGAAAATATTTTCGTACAATACTTTTATACAATGTAGTATGCAATTGGAATTTTTTCGTGGGTTTATTTAAATTGCTTACCAGGTATGTCCGAGCGGATGTAAAACTTTCTCGATCGATACTACCGTGTTTTCGTTGAGAAATAACAACAAACGCAACTTTTTCAATATACATAACAATTGACCGAGCGGAATATCGCGTTTCGTAAATAGAGTGGATGTAACAGAGTGGAAAAAGAGGAGAAAAATTGCATACTGTAAACCGAGAAATAACGGTACGAAGACACGCGGTCTATCCCTAATTGCATTACAAAGTTAGCAGAGAGTCATTCATCCCGTCGCTCGTAATAAGTTTACGTCCTCTTAAAATGGAGCGATGACCAAACAACGAGTCTGGCACGTCGGTCGTGCTCTATATCTCGTCGCCATTCGACACACCGGCGGAGCAATTTCGTCGACGATAGTTCCGCACTGAGAATTTGCGAAAAAAATGAAACGAAAATATCTCACCCCCACTTCCACAAAAAAAAAGTATTTATCAACCGTTGCTGAATTAATTGATCGACAATGGTCGGCCCACGTACGCGGGGATTTCGTTGTATACGCGCGAAAAAAAAAGAGAAAAAATATAACGAAGGCAATAACGATATATAGGTGCACAGGTGACGTCGTGCGATGCTTTTTTATTAACCAATCGAGGCATCGCTCTTGCGAGCGTCGAAACCGGCCCCGACAATGCCACTCTCTATGCGGAATGTCGATCCATAACCGAAACTTTTTTGTCCGATACGGACATTGAATTTTTTTACGACTGACGGTATAAAAATCGTCGGATGAGCGCACGGAAGACCGCGCTATTCTTTTTCTTGTTTTTTTGCGGCCCGACCGCCGCGAAGCTAATAATAAAATGCAATTTTAGTGACACACAGTGCGAGGGGTGCGCGTATAAGGGGAAGTTGGGTGGGGGTGACGTAATCGGCTTTATCGTCTCCATCATCGCTCGCTCTCTCTTTATACAGAGCCAATATATTTCAATCCCCGGCGTTAAGTACTCCATTCTATAACCCCCTCTCCTCCCACTACTTTTCCCCGACTAGCACCGGAATCGCACGAAATTGCCGTCCCGCACGTCATGCCCCGTGCACCAATCTCACACATACGAAGATACATCGGTTCCTAGACAGAATCGTGTGTAAGATCGAAGCCGTAGCGGGCCCGTCTTCCCTCGAACGCCCGATTACACGAGACGCCTGTCGATAGATTAAAATTGCCACGGCTGCTCGTCAGTCTGCGGCAGTCCTGGGATGTCCCGACCGATTAATTTTCCTGTTTTATCCACCGCGTCACGCGCTACTATTTTTTTTTTCTACGTATCCACTCGCTAGGCGGATATACGTATATATTTACACAGTTTGACGATTTGCAAACCCTAAAATCCCCCTAAAATCGAACGAAATAACAAGGTCGTTGAAGTCGACGACTACTACAGGCGCGTCGCTGCACGCGAGCGATGCAAACATTGACACGACCGATGCTATTGTTTATGCCGAGTGCAAACAATAGGAGCCTAACGAAATTTAAAACGGATAATGCTCGACAAAGCTCCCCGCCCCGTTCGTTTTGGTTCGAAATGAAAGAGCGGTAGGATCGTTGATCGATTCCGAGAATCGGCGAATTTATTCTCGCTCCGTCTTAGTTGTCGTCGTGTCGTCATCGTCGTCCTCGTTCCGTGAGAGTTTAGCGAAAAGCAGACGCGTCGGCGGTATTTATTTGTTATTCGAAGTTCGGCTCGCGAGGAGGAGGAGCGGCGGGGAGGGGGTGGCTCGGCGGAATCGTAACCTTTCCCCAGGCAACGAGCCGCATGTAGTATCGAGAGATTTATGGCACGGTCAAACGACGCTTGGCAGAAGCTCTCGTTGGCTTTTCCGTCTCGCTTTTTCTTTCTCGTGGCCGTTGGCGCTCCCTCTCCTTCGCTCCTACGCTCTCTCGGTACTACTCGGCACCGACCGGGGGAGGAGGCACGGGCGAGCTTCCGAAGCTCGGATTAGGATCGCTCTTGGCCCGTTCAATGCACTCTCTCTCGTTTCTCGGCGGATAGTCGCACACGCGAGGTTATACGTTCCGATACTTTCGAATATACTCTAATTACTCGCGGAGGTGCTGTATATATAGAGTTTACAGGGTGGGCGTTAAAGCAGCGAGGGAAACTTTTATTTCGACTCCTAATGCAATGGACTCGTCGGTTTTAAACTTTATTTTTTCCCAGTCCGTGTACGGAACGGGAAAGGCGCTTTAAAACTGGAGTGCAAAGAATGATCGAGCTATCCCCGGCATCGAGCGTAACGAGACGCCGTTTCGTATGGTTAGCAATTATCGTTAAGTCGAAACGGGGCGAGACTCTTCAGTCTGGCGAAGCCGCGCCCAAATTCCATTAGTTTCGGTCGCTATTAATTTGTTGGTTTACCTCGATCGTTAGTTAACCGGTAAACTATGAAGGGCCCGCCGCGAGTTCGCCCGAAAACGTATAGGAAGGCTTGTATATGCAGCATGCGAACCCGCTATGCATTCTCCGGGAGAGTGGCACGCGATAGTCGGTTTAGTTTTCGAAAGGGCTCGCAACAAATAGAAATTCGCGGCAAGAAATTTATCGCAATACCGCGGTGAGTGGTGAGCACAAAGCTCGAGAGGGAGAGACGGCACAGACGCGAGCGAGCAAAACCATCTTCGTCTGTATATTAATCGCGCTTTCCACTCGGGAGACTGGACTCATTGACTCATCCTAAAAGCTCGAATTAGGGTCGCTCGCTATGCGGAAGCGGATGCACTTTGAGGTAAGATAATCCAGCTAATTCGGGTCGCGCACTCGCGCACTGCACTCTCCCGGAGCTTTGCTCGCGGTCCCGTAAACACCACCGACTAATTATATCTATTGTTTTTACGAGAGCATCGGTGCAATTTTCCATAAAGAAAAAAAAAGGAGCCGGCACGGTGGGGAGGAAGGGGAGGTGCGCGCTCGCCTCCCCAAAAAAGGTAACGCCTTTCATAAAGCCCGTTTGACGAGGCGCGCGCATAACTTTTAAACGCGTACCTAATAAGTCGCGAGTTTTCTCAAAGGCGCAAGAAGTAATATTTCAGTTAAGAATTTAATTCCCTCGTTCCGCGTTCGCCCGTAAAACGTCTGCACGTACTCGCTCCCTCTCATCCTCACCCGCCTTCTGCTTACGTGTATTTTCTCTTGCGAAAATAAACTCCAATGCCCCTCGCGAAAATCGCACCAAGGAGGAAAAGAGAAGCGTGCGCGAGTGCACACCGACGAGTGTGTGTAAGTGTGTTTGCACGGTGGGCGCGCGCAACATAACGGGCTATGGATCGATCGAATCCTCGTTTGCGAGAGGGAGCGAGCGAGAGAGAGAGAGAGAGAGAAAGAAAGTCGGGAGTATACGGAAGGACCACCGCGCTGCGGCTCGCAAAATTTGCCGCGAAGCCAACGGTTATAAATTGAAACGTAACGATGCCGCTGGCCGATAATTTAAAGTATAAATTGGAAGGAGTTTATTGTCAAGGGCAGCAGCCGGAGAGAGAGAGCCACCTTGCCCTCCCCCTCCTCCCTCCTTCTCTGTCGTTTTCCGCCACCGGTGGTCGACCGCAATCACCGGGGGGGGGGGGGGAGAGGAGAGATAGGTTTTTCGGGGGTGGCGTAGGGAGTTGTAACGACTTTTTGGTGGCTCGGGATACGCTCGCCTTTCCAAAAGCCATTAAAGCCTCCCGAACTTTTCGAATAATGGCCGAGCGAGCGCGAACAAGGCGCCGCGGCGCGTGCTCGCGGTAATTTCGCGCTTATTCGCTTTATTACGATCACGGCAATTATTGAAAAGTTTCCGCTTTCGGCGGCGGAGAACGCCATCGCCAACTGTCTCGTCATTCCTCCCCTTTCGCCCTTCTCGCGCGCGTTACATCGTCACCGTCGCGTCCGATATTCGCTCCGCGACGAAACAGACGCGTGTCTGTCTCGGTTAAACGTCTACTAACGATCGGGTAATTTACCTAATCGCTTAATAAGTCGGGAAACGTTATTCGAGTAGTCACGGTATATCCTAACGACTCCTAATGAACGCGTTCGCTGATTGAAAAATTGAAACAAAAAAGAGAGTTTCTCGTTTTTCGCCAATTTGCTCGCTCTCTTTTTTTTTCCTCGTCTTTTCCAAGCTGAAATAGTTTCGCCGTAACTGGAAATGCCGAAATTACTAGAAAGAGAGGTAGAGCGAGGGAGGGGGGGAGAGAGAGAGAGAAGGTGGTCTCGTTGATTTCGAATTAGCCTCTGCGGACGTCGATTGGTCAGTACGGTCGATCGACCTAGTGACATCAAATGCCGGATCGTCGCGTAAAAGATATCGGTTGCCGGTGGAACGGGGAGTTTAATCTATTTGCTAGTCTCGTGTACGGATTTCGCGTACGAGCGGCTGACCAATGGCGTTGCCGTGTTAACTCGGCCGAAAAGCTCACGCTGAGTCGATCAGCGGGAAAGACCGCAACGCGTTCTACGCGTCCTTGATTTACTCAAGAATCTCGGTAAAACGATCTCTGGCTTCTTTGGCGCTTCGGCACCACGGGCTGCATCATCTCCGCTTAGATCATAACGATCTAGATATCGATCGTCCTTGTGACCGATCGACCATGCGCAAGCGTGTTCCGACTGATGAAAAGCCCAGAGCAGCAATTGTCGCGCGCGCGCACGCAATAGGGGAAAGACGCGCACCGATTCCGCAATCTGACCCAAATCCACGAGAGAGCAGTTAGCTCGCACAGATGGCGATCTCATCCGCTAAACGAGCCGCGGCTTGGGGTTAGAGTTCGGGATTTCGCGTACTGTCGTCGCTTCTTTGATTCTAATTCAGCCGTAAATCAAGACGTACTTGATATCACTAGAAGACGTTAATTTTTTTCATTTTGCTGTCTTACTTATAATTTCCAATTTTTTTCAATCGCGGAAAAAATGTAAAATCTTCCTGAATAGCTCGACTTTATTCCATTGTTTAATTTAATTTAATTCTTAAAAAGTAGACATAGGTATAGTCTCGTTTGTTAAGGTCGAAACTCGCCCATGGATATTGTTGAAAACTTAAAATCGATGTATCAAATTTCAGAACGACAAAGGACTTTTATCTTGGAAATTTCGCGAATTATGTGATATTGTGGACCTTCCCGTATAACGCGGTCCCGTTACCAAGGTAAAAACTTTGACTCGCTCGTAAATCAATCCCCATGGGCGCGAGGTGCGATTTACTTTGTTGGACGGCAGCCAGCCGAACGATTTCTTCATCTATCTTTCATATCGGCTGGGCGACTCCTCATCGTCCACTGTACGTAGGAATCCTTTGCGCGACTTTCCGTCACGCGGCGCGTGCCACTTTACAACGATATCACGGTAGAATGCCAATTCGACGTTCGGCCTCGCGCGCTTACGAAAACCGTACTCTCGTTACGAAAAATATATACACCCCGGCGGTTGGGAATGCCATAAAAAATCGTCGGTTAGTTCTCACGTGACAGTGAAAGATTTCATTTCGCGTGTGAGGTATATCGTAGCCGCGAGCGGTCGGTGTAATGACGAGAATTTGGTCGATTACACCCCTCGCGTTGGACCAACGTGCTCCAATAAGAGTCGAGCCCCTCGTGTCCCGCGCTCTGTTTTACGACGATATCGACGCCCACGCGTCGTTTTCTCACCCTCCTACGTAATAAAACGTTAGAGCAGCACGCGCTAGATCCGTAATGGGTTCGCTCGGACCGCCGCCGCTATACGCTTTCCGCGGCCGACAAATGTAACTCGCCGCACGATAGATTAATCCAAGGGATTTGGTTTTACGTTCCTTCCGCGACTCCAGATTAATTTCGACGGAGTTAGTCCGATTGTATCAACGCGGCAAATTGCTCGCGAATCGGAAAGCCTGGTGTGTACACTCTATTCTTGGAAGAAAACCGCGTCGAATCAGCGATATCGATTCTCGTAATTGCTTTTTTATACGATTCCTCCATCACGCGAGCTTCTTGAAAAATGGGGAAAAAATTGCGGAGTACTATCAATTTTTCACGTAATCAGGATAATTAACTCTCTCGGTCGCGTGGCAGAGGTGGAGCGCCGAGCGAAATGAATTTTTTTGCCAAGCCAGAATCGCAAAGACGTCGAAGGGAAAGCGATTGATCATCGTCGTCACGATCTCGGAACGCGTCGTGCGGCACGTCAACAACGTAGCATGAATTAATCGCGTTACTGGGAAAAATGCGACGTCACGATAATAGAAATGACTAGGGCCAACGACGGCGACGACAACGACGATGCGACCCACTTTTCGCGAAAAGGAAAGCTTGGTAAACTCGTCATTGACGGTACATGAGCGCGGCTTGCGTATCGCGAAAGAGCGGAAAACGAACGTTGTCGAGAACGAACGTAATTGAACAAATATCGTTCAGAAACCACAGAACTAATGATACGGACCAGCGATCGGTTCGGTCGTAAGTCTACCTGATAAAGGGAAATTGCCGAGCGAGATAATGACGTAGTAAAGCGTTCGGAATTCCCTAGAGCAATATAAAACTTAATATATTCTTCGATGGGTCTTAACAAGCGTAGAATCTTCCTTCGAGGGAAGTCGTGTTTTCTCCTCTCCTCCTTTTTTTTAAACCATTTTGCTAACTTTTAACAACCGACGGCACTTTTCGTGCTATATTGCTGCACCTGATTACGGCTCTTTTCACTCCATTCTCGTCATCTTATTTCACTCGAACAGAGATAATAAGAATCGAGCTTGTTCCTAACTCGGCGATAGACAGCGACGAGGAAAAATTCCCTTTCCGCGTTCCTATTTTATTCTCTCTCGGTGAGCGATTAATTCGACGGTAAATCGAAAAAGGCAAAGCTGTGTACGTTCCCGATGGTATTCGTCAAGGTCGGTAACCTACGTGACTACAATCGTCCGCTATTTGCCCGTAATCGGAAATCACTCGGTTTGTTCGTACCGTTCAAACGGCTCGGACGTGTGGAACTCGGGCTGTACAGCGACGAGAATATTAGGCAAAGTGTAAGCGCCCATGACACGCAATTCGCTTGTAATTCTCTCTTTATGTCACACAACTCCGCACTAACGATCCGCGAACTACGAGAAATTCACGGTCCAATGTATTTAGAATCTCGCATCTGGATCAGCGATAATCCGTAAATTCGATATTTTTTGCCCCCGCGGGAAAGAGAGGGACGCGAAAATAGGCGACGCATATATTGTCGCTTTGATGTCGCAACTCTGGATGTTGGCGCGATTATGACGACGTCAAAGTATAAACAACGGGGATAGCCCCAGACGACGTTACGCATGCGTGAGCAAGAATCGTCGGAGCTGGCGAGGTAGACGCGGCGTTACTGCGAATATGAAAGGTTCGGACGGACGCTAGGCGAAATTTGTACCCATCGATCTTCGCCTCGCGTGTCTCGTCGCGAATTAAACGGCGATTTTTCTCCCGCGAGCGTGCAAATATAAAGAAGCGCCCGCCGTAGTCGTACAGACTGCTAATTTTAGAGTTGAACTTTAAACATTTATTTTTTTGGCACTCTCTGGTGCTTACGCGGTTTGGTTTTTACAGACTCCGTGGCTGCTCTTTCTCGCTGTACGTAATTTTAGCGGAGGCGAATACTCTCTCTCTCTCTCTCTCTCTCGCGCCGTCCCTTGTGTACACTCCTTTATACTATATGTTTAATGTACGTATACACGGTCCATAAAGCGCGTCGTGGACCCCGCCCGGCGCAAGGCTCGATTGACCGTGTCTCGACGCTATACATTGCGTACTCGTAGCGGTGTGTCGCCATCGCGCAAACGTTGTACATTGAAAATTTTGTATCGACGAAGCTTGTTAATATCGTTCGCGCGTACGCATGCATGAGAATGCATTTTCTCTCTCTCTCTCTCTCTCGTTCTCGCTCCTTCTCTCTTTTTTCCCTCTCGCACTTTTGCCCATTCCATCTTGAAAAATATTGAAACCAAGCCAAGTAGATTCCTTTCACAGAGAAATGAACTTCAAACAGCGCTTCAATGGAAACTTGGACAAACCTGCCGCCATTAAAGTTTTAATTGGATTTGTACGTTATAATAATTCGGCTACCGTCGAGCATTATACATCCTGCGTGTGCGCGACCCCATAACGAAAATAACACGCGATCGTGGAAACTAAAACATTATTATTAACCGTGTTTAATTAAAAGTATTCGTTAGCCCGGTCCGCTCTCGATGTGATTATCGCACAGTTAACGCTTCCATTCAAAAACTCTGTGGCGCGCATCGACAGCGCGTTGCCCAACAGCAAAATTATACAGTCCGTTATGCTCTTTATACATACTACGTGTACGCGAGAGAGCGAGAGAGACCGGTCATCAACGGTATTCACTGTTTTCGCCGAAAGCGAATAAATGATGTTTGCAAAATACATGCATTTTATCGTGAGCGCCCATTTTCCTCTCCCATTATCACCATCGTGCGTACGTTATAACGCATACTGTCGACTGATTGAAAAACATACGCACGATGGATGCAACTTTTCACTTAGCGTCAATCGCGAATCATGTCCCATTTCCCGTACACATATATCTATATTCGCGTTATGTTTTTGCCCGTGAACGTTCAACGAAGACGAGGTGAGAGGAGAGAAAGAGAGGAAGATTGATACAACGAGAAAGAGAAAACGTAATCGCAATCATAAACTAAAAAAGAGTAGAGGCTGGGCTTTTCGATTACTTTTGCCAACTTCGCTACGCTTGCGAAATTCAGCTCTCGTTTTTCCATCGTTTTCCCCGCGACTCCGAGTCTCTCTCTCCCTCTCCCTCTCTCTTTCTCTTTCCATCTGCGTGTGCGCGTCGTTTTGAATTTCCGGACACGTCGCACGTTGCCCGGGCTAGCGCGATCTTCTTCTCCGTCGCGTCGCTCGCGAGAGCTTTAAACCGAAAAGCCGAACGCGCGTGCACCGTACTTAGCCGTGTTTTGCGGCGTAACGTCCGACGTCATTATTTATCCATTCCCAGGGGCGAGTCACGGGCGGGCGGGTGAGCTAGCGAGCGAGAGGGATGTTGGTAGGAATGGCGAATACCCTACGGGACGCGAATGCCGTATGGATACTCGCTTTAATCGTCCGCGCACCAGGGCGTGTTCCGGTCTTATGGCTGTTTGAGCGTTTTTGGTCTACAGCGAGAAAAATAAATCAAATTTTATAAACCCCAAAACCAAAGTTTCTCGCTGAGCAGGCAGCGGAGAAAGAAAGATTCCCGTATACAACGTAACGCTCTAGTTTGATTTTAATGGAGAAAATTTTTTTAATTAAGGTTTTGGAACGAACTCGTCTTCTCGGGGAAAATCTTTTCCTGTCCCACTCTTATGGCTTCGACGCGCCATTAATTTCTAATTAACTTGGATAGAGCTGCTCGAGCCGAGATACCTGCACAGACAGGTGGAGACGCGCGAGGGCATGGACTGTGTCTATGTGTCATCGATGTGAATCAATCGCGCGTAATGTTATATAAATAATCAGTTCGCGCGTCGCGCACGTCGATAACGAACCCGATGTAATCTCACACCGGATGAGAAACCGCTCGAGAGTCACAACACTCGAGGTTCCGTATACATATACTCGAGGCGGTGAGAGAGAGAGAGAGAGAGAGAGAGAGAGAGAGAGAGAGTAACGTGGGAGAGTACCGAAGCGAGAAATCGAGCGGCTGGTGAACGATTGTCCGCGCGTTAGACGGAACGAGCAAGACAGATAGAAAGAGAGAGTATCGATAGAGACGGAATATCTTATCGGTAGTTCTCTCGGGGTGTAGGTGTACAGGTACGGAGAGGAAGATTTTCGCGTCGAGCGCGAGATCTTGTCGGTGGGGTGTCAGGGTCATGGTCGCGAGCGAGAGTGAAGTGAGTCGACAAATCAAAAAGTCGAAAAAAGAGAGGAACGAATAAATCAATCGTCTCGACGCCGGCGAGTTCATCTCGGACTAGGTGCGTGCGCGATTTCAATCGCGTTCCGACCGAAAAGGGGATCAAAATGTTTGACTCTCGCGTTACGCGAGAGTTTATCGTTGGGTGGCCGACGCGAGATGCCGGAATGCTTCTGAAATGTCATTCACCGCGCACGGTGGGGGTATACTGGTATCGTGTGTCCGTCGGCGCGCCGGTAATCCGGTATTACTGATAAAAGGTCAAACCATTCCCACTTTACCAGCTTCGTCCTTTTTCATCCCGATATTTCTCTCCCACTCTCCTTTGCCTCGCACGGCATTCTTATTTTACCTTAATTCGACGTCAATTTACATAGCGAGCGTAAATGGAAAAACGTGAGAGCGCGAATATAACCGTTCGAAGTATTTAAGTCTCTCGCTTATGGCTGTTTAATTGGCGAGAGGGCAGTTTAAAACACATTGGTCATAGTTTACGACGCGCTCGCGTACGGCGCACTTGTTTGTGTATATCTCGAGCGGTAGGTGAGGCGCACGCGAATGGAAACGACAGGCCATACGAGAGAGAGCCGAAATTCTGTTCGCGATAAATGCGAGGCGCCTTCGATGTCGAGAGTTATAACTGCAAGATTAATGTAATCGATAGTATAAACACTGTGTTTCCTTACAGAAATATACTCGGTCTAGACCGCACGATACAACCGAAGTAGACAAGCGGTAAAATCGAACTATGTATTTTTTGCGAGTATATAGTTATTGCATTATGATGTCTACAGCTCGACGTTTTTATTTTTTTTATTTCCAGCCACCGCGTACTATACATATACAAGTCCTTTTTCGCGGTGTAACTTTTATCGCGGCGCCGATCGAGGGCAAAAATAAAAACTGAAAGAGAGCGCAACCGCAGATAATGCGCCCATTTTACCGGGTACTCGATAACAGTTCGCACGAAGAGCGCGATAAACGCGAAATGCAGAAACGAAAATGTATTCCGCGGACGATTAGTTTATTCGTATCGATTTTTCGATAAAAATGGCAAATTCAACTATACGTCCCGATTCGTTCGAATATTTATTATCTCTCGCATCGATCCAAGCAAGGTCCCTGTTTAATCGTTAACGTACGCTAGAGGTACGAACTCCTATCGAATTAGATTTGTCATGTTGGACAGCGTTTCATTTCAATTCTTCTAAGACAAATAATACACGAACACGAGAATACTCGTATCAGAATCTTGTCAAATTGAAGCGAAATAACAGTGGTTTAATTTTCATTGATACACAAAAGATGGTTTTAGTCGTGACCATTTTCGTTGTTTCGATAAAAAGAAATCCACATACTATTCACAAATTTCCCAATGAACGATATTCATTCGATTTTCGAAAATCGAGCAGCAACAGTTTCGTTCTACTTATAACTCGCTCCAATTAGAGGAAATTCCATGGCGTTATTTCAAAGATGTGACGGGTAGCCAACGTACAGTTTTTTTTATTACTCTTTCTTCCCCTTCCTCCTCTTTTTTCATTATTTAACTCGCGAATTACGAGTTTCGCAGGACGGCAAGTGGCATAAAAGGAGAACGAAGAAAACGAGACTTTACGAGATGCCCGCGCGAGGAATGCAACATTGTACGCTGAAAACGCAAGCGACAAGGGGGCGAGGGTGGGGGAAGTCCCTATATTCGCGTGGCGTAACGAACGATGCGCATCGAGCGCGCACGGACCACAATCGTTCCATTTAGCGACGAAATGCGACATGTCGGACGACATTATTATCGTGATCGCGCGGCGAAAGACCAAGGCGAGATGAGACGGAGGATTGGAAAAGACCGACGTAGGCCTTGGCGAATACCCCACGCTGTCTACAGCTGAAACGACAATCATTTTCCGGCTACTGAATAATAAATACGAAGCCGTCGCGTATGTGTATAGGTCTCTCGTATATGCATCGTTATTTCGAGCACATAATATCGCCGATCGCATTCGTGAATTTTCCAATCTGTCGTATTCGAACTTTCATTAAGATACGTATGAAAAATAAAAATGACAGCGGGGATAGAAATTGTATTTCAACCCGACTCGACCGAACGTCATGTAACGAGAGCGATAGTAAGAGCGATCGATCGATTCGCGAGTTTCTTGACAAACGACGTACGGATATATCGACAGGTCCGATCGATCGTCGGAATTCGCTGGACGTAGGCTCATACCCGTCGGGCCGCGATGCGACTCGATGTCGTCGATATATCGCGTTACGTTTACGTCAAACGGTTTTGCAGTCGAGAATGAGTTCCGCGCGCTACTCGCGCTGGATCGATTCGCCTCACTCTTGGCGCAACGAGAGAGCGCCCAAGAGACAGAGATATCGTGTTTTCACAGTCATGCCGTATTTCTTCCTATCTCGACCCGATCTAATTGCGTATCGCGGTTTTTCGCCGGGCATACTAATGCATCCCGAGCGCGCTCGTGCGCGCGGTACACCGCAAAGCGCCGCAATTCGCGTTGCGTCATGTTGCATTAATTTTTAATTCTCTTTTTGCACGTAACGAAAAAAAAGGAGAGCAGAAAGGACAAAAATTCGTATTATCTAATTCGGAAATTGGATAATTAGTCGAGTCGAGTGGCCCGAAGACGCTCGACCGCTCGTTCGGGAAACGCGCTGTAAAAATGTTTAATCGCGAGCGACCGGTCGGGCTCGTGTCATCCCTCGAGATGAAGATCTCGTTGATCTCGCGGTGGGCTCAGGGCCAATCAATGTTCGACACGATTCGCTCGCCCGATAATTAATATAGCCGCGCGCTGCTGCTCTCATGAAAACGGCATTCCACGGATAACCTTTATATATCGGCGCCCACCTTTTACTCAGCACCGCGATATATATCGCGCGCATTCTATACGCGCGCGCGCGATTTGCGCGCGTCGGGGCTAATAGCACCAAATACCGTCGACTTTCTTGGACGCTCGCGACCCACCCAAGGTTTCTCGACATAACGCGTATATACATCGAAACTCCCATTCCGGCACTGTACGTTTATTACCGTCGACGCGACATTCGACGAATAAAAAAACGAGTGAATTTACGAGATTATCGACTTCCCATTACGCTATTTTTATTACATCTCCTTCTACGCCAGCCTCGCGCTCGGTGTATCCATTATATACGAGAGGGCATCGTTAATCCCTGGAAATGTTCTATAATAACGATATAACGTTAATAGAAAAAAAAAGGAAAGTAAGAGGAGTTCGAATGGAAAAATAGATTTAATCAAGCGTGAATTGGCGAAATTGAATTTCGAAGCCGCGAAACAAGTTCGATGGCCGGGCTCCTTCCCCAATTTTATCCTTGATCGCGCATGCGCCAATGCGAGTGTTATCTCGGGGCTCGCGCGTCGGCGCGTTATGAGAAATATAAGATGAATTCGGATTGAGCGGCTAAGCATACGCCACCTCAAAGTGGGGCCGACGCGCGGAGTGGCCACTTAGGCGCCACCAGAAGCGGCCGAAGCGAAAGCGGGGAATAAACGCTAGAGCGTGGGAGAGAAGGAGGTAGCGCTAGCTCGGTAGTCGAGATGAATATAAGGAGGTTGCCGGCTGAAGGGTTAGGTGGGGAGAGGAATTCGACGACGACGACGACGGCGAGATCTTTCATTCCGGGCACACTCACTAGAAATTTGAATACCCACGTAAAGTGGATTCACCGGCAGGGACCCTCTCTCTCTCTCTCTCTCTCTCTCCTTCTCTCTCACCACCACGGTGACTAAGCCACACGCGAAAGGAATACGGAGGTACGACACCGCCCAGTCGTGATCCCGTTCCCTTCCCCCTACAACTTCTATCTATTTTCTTTATCTTCCATTCTCTCTCTCTCTCTCTCTCTCTCTCTCTCTCTTGTATCGTCTTTGTTTTTCACGAATCGTTTCATTAATATTCCTCGGGATTACAAAAGGAATGGAGCAAAGGAAAACACCGCGGCCAAACTCACCACCAGATCTGACCTGTTGAGCCGCCAAAGCTCCTACGAGGCTAAACAATTATACAAGTCGAGAGTCGCGACGAGTTATCCTAATCGCGTATGAATTCGTAGGATTCGCGAGCCGGCCAGCCGATCGCGAGTGCTTCCGCGAGGAATCGATACATTTCACGGATTTTCCTTACCGGGGCGCATATTTCCACTTCGTTTCTATCGCTGTCGTACAAATTTCGCTCTCGTTAACGAAACAACTCCGCGTAACGATTCACGACGCGATGAATTTTCAGCGCAACATGCGTACTGCGGTGGCACGGTGCAACACCGTCCCAAGTGGAAATTTATGTCGACGAATATTGTCGTTGGGGATTAATAACGTGGCGACGGTGGTGGTGGGACGGGATCCATATCCAACATCCGTCTGTGACTCCGGTTTGTTATATACATACGCGAGCGCTACTTGGCGCTTCTCCCCGAATAAATGTATTCGCGCGCAAGCCGGCTGTTATTATTTCCCGTACGGTAAATACGGGCATTAAATATTTCGGATGGGAAATTTTCGCCTAAACGCTTTGCATAATGCGTTCGGTGGTTCTAGCACGGGACCCAGGACCTACTTCCCGTTCCCCCGACCGCGAATGATTAAAGTGTCGAGCCCGGAGGCCGGGTCGTACTCGAGCGCGTCTATACACGCTCGCGCTCGCGTATAGCCATATGCAAGCGAAAAGATTGATATTGCGGAATACATTTGCATTACGATCGGCCGTATATCGGCGCGAGTTATCGCGCTAATTTCGGTAAAAGGGCTCGAGGACACGTTGAATAACGTTAAACATCGGCTGTATAGCGCGAGTATGCGCGCCGTGGGCCGCCGTATTTACACCAGTTTGACCCAACCTACCGGTACATATTCGCCCCGTCTGCGTATGAATTTCGCATCTGTATTACGAGCGCGCTCGATGTTATTTTGAATTTTCAATGGCCCGGGGTCCACACTCGAAACAATTAAATTCTACAGCCTTATGTGTAATTGACCGTGTGAGACGAACTTTGTCATCGGGTTGGATCCATTATACCCCCGCCCCACACGGTTCCTCGCTTTCTCCCGCGAAACCCCTTTAATTTTCTCACTGCGGCGCGTAATTCGACGACCGAGATGCACAGGGTTCGAACGTTGCGCAATAAAGTGGGCGAGCGTGATCTAATTTCGTATACCGCGCTTACGGCCCATTCTTTCGACGCGAGAAATTTCGAATTACGTGGAGAGCATTTATTGACCCGACACAACGGCCCAGCTATTCGCGGAATTTTCGACAGGGAATAGCGATCGATTATTCGACTCGGCGGTCTACGCATTTTTCTTGCACCCGCCCTTTCCATCCTATTTCCTTTCCCTGTACACATACACCTTATATACTATATATATAATATATACAGTGTATACGTACTTCTGGCAGTTGCGATCGAGTTTATCCTTTCGACGAAGAATGTTTACAAAAAACGAAGAAGGAGAAATAAGCGACCGAATTGCTTTACTTACGAACGGCTTTTTTCGTTATTGGCCCGTAAACCCTTTTCTCGGGGCGATA
>NCVS01001441.1:39235-52457 GCA_003055095.1 Goniozus legneri
CGATACTCTTGCCAGCCAGAGCCACTCCGTCTATGTGTCCTACTCCACTGCGAATCTTCCTTGATGTAAATTCACGAGCGTTGGTTCTCCGGGAACCGGCTTTACTCGCTGATCTCGTCTCCGGTGTAGAGGACGCCTGTATATCCGAATGTGTATATATTATGAGAGTGTGCGCGCGTCTATACGGTACACGCGAACCGGCGACGTCGTGAAAATCGACAGCAAACTACGGCGAACGGTGGGTAGCGTGAGAGGTGAGAGGGTAGTTACCCCTTTCGACATCGCGTGCCGTTTTGTGGAAAACGTTTTGTCAAATCTACGAATAGTCTGCTCCGGCCAATGTTGGTACTTTATCTTCGGGCGAAATAAAAATTCCCTCGTATAACGGTGGTAGAAGAAAAGTCGGGGGAAAAAATTGCGGTGCAGAAGTTCATGCCGGTATTCGCGATGTTTGCTGAAATCTTGAATTTTTCGTACCGTTTCGTGTGCCGTGTGTGAAATAGACAGAACCATCTCTGCTATTTCCTATATCCCAATCTCAATTTTTATCCGAAAACGCGCTATGACCTCGCGCTCGTCGCTGCGCGAATAACAAAAGTGTGTTAATTAAAACCGTACTGGCATTGATGAATATTGAAATTCGTTCCCGTCGAGAATTTAATTGGTAAAAATACGATATTAGGTTGAAAAGGAACTAGTTCGAATATCGTCAACTTCGTTTTCGTCTTTAACGCGACGACCGACGGAAGTAAAGGATATTTTTCGCGCGAAGATGCCCGTGTTGTACCCGAGGCGAGCGTGATTCAAGGAATTCTAGAAGGCAACGAATGATAATTAAAAGTTTTAATTATGCAACAGTGGGTGGCTCTCTTCTTGTACTGGATGCGCGAATTACCGGTGGCGAAAGAGAGGCGCGGGGAATTTCGACATATAAAAGACCGTCGGAGGAGTCCGCAGTCGAAGTTCAGCTTGTTCTCCGAGTGGTCCGGGCACCTCGGAATAACAAAAAAAGGAAAATACGAGAGAGAAACGAGGCGAGGGAGTCTGTTAGGTAAAAAAAATGTGCGAATAATTGCGACGACTACAATGGCATGTATATAACTACCTTACTGAATTAAAATTTATGGACATCAACGGCGCACTTATTCATCTTACGGTCCGACGTTGTAACAATTGCAATTCAAATTACGGGAAACACGAGCAAAACGTCGAACGTAACACAAAAGTGGTTCGTTAACGTCTGTCGAGACTCGAAATGGCGAGGGAGAGAAGCAAAAAAGCCCAAAGTTGGTGCGCGAATGAAATTCTTTTTCCCACGTAGTATAACTGTAATTCGCGGCTCGGGCTGAAATCTCGGCGAAGGATGATCCTAGTCGGGTAAAGTTACGCGCGAATTCGCGCGCTCGTGTAATTTTCACCGCTTTCGGCGATAACATACGGTAGCTTGTCGCGGCTCGGTAAACTTTCCGAGCCCCAATGGGAAAGGCGCGTCGTTTCGCGCGGGCTATCGTCGCTCGCGAATCGAGATAGGCAAATCGGCACGTGGGCGTATCTGCCGATGGGATCGATTGTTTCGACGCCCCGAGGACACGCTTGTTCCTCACGGGCTCGTTCGGTCATCCGCCCCAAATATCCCGCAATCCCGATGCTTTCCATGCTGGAACGAGCGCGTATGTAGGACTCCAATGCATAATTCTCAAAACACGAAAATTCGATTGATTCCAGGAACACGAGAAGAACCCCCTGCAGCGCGTCGTCTGTATGCTCTCACGCATATACACCAAATGAAAGGCCGGTGACATGTGGGTCGACTCGTTCGTCTCTCTTTCTCTCTCGTGTCAACGATCGTGATTGCCATTGACGAATACCGTTTCACATTGGACGGGAGCCAAGACTGTTACACAGTAACGATTAATACGTTATTTGATTTTCTTTTGCCGAGGAAATAAAACGCGCGAACAATTCACTCGCTTCGAATAGATATTGAATTACGCGCGCTTTGACGCGAAATTCGGATCACGTAAACCCCGTTGATTCGCGGTAATTACGAAATTTATCGCGCTTCGAATTAGCCGCTCGTTTGTCGAGCCGCGCCCACGCATATAACAGACTGCCGGCGCGAAAAATCATCGAACGATAAATTGTCCGTTAGCGAGCGTTTGCCAGCAAACGAACTTTATTCGCGCTCTGTGCAGACTACTCTGTGGAAGAACTCGAACGTTTCGTTGTTACTCGATTTTACGTATCGCGGGATAGAAACGGAATCGTAGAAACGAGGTATAGTCTTCTTCAACGGGGAATGGTGCCGCGCGTGTTTCAGTCGTCCAAACGCGTTGCAATTGACGCGATCGTATATACGCGACTGGAAAATTAACTCGCATTCGCGCGGGCATTAATTAAAATGTATCGAGCGAAGTAAGGAAACTGCTCCGCATAGCGGCGAGCCTCGCGAAATTCGACCAACTGTAAATTAGTTAACTTCGTTTTCCTGAAAAGGTTGAAGGAAGAAGAGAGAGGGTGGTAAAGAGTGAGGGAGGGAGGGAGAGAGAGAGAGAAATAGAGGTGGGGTCAAATCTCTCTTACCACCATGCAAACAACTAGGTAATTTAGGTTGATGTAACTGGCCATTAGGGTCGTATTAATAGAACTTGGGCTTGAAACTGCATAAGCCGCTGCTGTACACTCGCCTCTCTCTCTCTCCCTCTCCCTCTCGACGTACGCGGTTCCTAAAGTATGATCCCTGCAAATGTAGTTGCGTACACGTATATCAAAACCACGCAGCGTTATATGTTTCTCCAAGTTTGACGAAACCGAAAAACTTTTCGTAGCGACTTCCTTTGCAAAATCTCCTTCGAATGGCGTCGTTTGCGGTAAAATCGTTAGAAATTAATTAAACCGACCAACTGAGAGCAGGCGGATGAGGGAAAAGAGGTTGATGGAGTGAGAGCTAGAGAGAGAGAGAGAGAGAGAGAGAGAGAGAGAGGGGGAAATGCGGCCAAGTTCGGTATTAACCTTTCTTATCGAAGCCTGAAATTTTCACTCGAAAGTTATCTCGTATAACCGAGCTGCTTCTCATTTATTAAAAATTGTATTTTTCGCGTTCGAACTGCTCGCGGAGCGTTCGTATCGGTAATTTCTTCGATTTTCCTCTCGATTACGGTATCTCTCGGTACGGTCGCGATAGCCGATCGCAATTGCTCGGAAAGGCGTATCCCGCGAGGTCCGGCGCTGTCGGCGCGATTAGTTGGCTTAATTGACGCAACTCCTACGTCCTTGAGGCTGTTTAGGGGCCGATTTCGATCTTCTCTCTCTCTCTCTCCCTGGCCGCTATTAAGAGCGCCGTCGTGACCCCGCCGTAACGAACTTTCGCACGGAAATATCGATCGGCTCGATTACCCGTGCCGCCCAGTCGGCGCTCGCTCCCAATAATATCTAATCAATGTTCGCTTCGCTCTCGCGTACATTTGTAAACGCGATACCCAAGTACGGCAATCTGCGGAATTAACCCTTGAGTGCTCATAGTCGGTAACTATTAAACACTCAAAACGTTCCGAACTCGGCGTACAATCGGATCACCGTCGATAACGCGAACGTGGAGCGGATAGATTTAGATTCTCGACATCGCGAGAAGATTGCAAAATTTGCCAGCAAATGGCCGATAGTCGCGGATAATTTACGGGTTCGGCGGGAACCGCGAGTAATGGTACCGATCGAAAGAGAGAGGACTCTCGCTGGGTAAAAAACGAGGGCGTTTGGCCCCTCGCGAGAGCGAGAAACGCGCAAAACGAGAGGAGTCGTTCGATCGTTTCGTTCGATTCTGCGGCTCGCGAGTACACACCGCGGGCAGGCCTACTCGCGCTTGCATAGGCGTTGCACCGTCAGATCGCTATCACTGTGGGTAAAACGTCGGTGAGAGAGCTCTCTCGACATCGGTCTGCCCTCTCCACCCGTCTATACGTACACTCCAACAGTGGAAAAGCGTATGCGAGTTGGCCTCGTATATCACATCGAGCGGGATTGAAAAGCGAAAACCGAACGTCGGTTATATCGTACACACGCCGGCGTTTGTTGCCGCTGCTGCTGCCGCCGCCGCCGTTATTTTTCACCCGCGTTATAACGATCGGGAAACTCGCAGTTGGATTTCGAGTGGTACACGACTCTCGTGCCGAACGACTTCATTATAGGGGAGTTCACGGATTTTTCAAGTCGCGTTTTATCGTATTCTCCTATTCCTTTCATCTTCTCGATACGGTGCTCATTGACGACCATATGGAGGGGATAAGAACGGGGATCCCTCGTCGTGTATTTATAGAACTGTGCGCCGCGTCGTATTATGCAATCGGGCTGCTCTCTTGCGCGTGCGTGCACGCGCAAATGTGTTCATAACGCGATGGGGAATTCATAAAGGCCGTGAAAAATTCGGCACTCGCCGATTCGCTACGCGATACGCATCGGTTAAACTTAGAATTTTATAAATACCGGATATATAATATGCTTCGTATTTTATTAGAGAGACCTTATTTACTTTCTCAATTTTCCTAAATTAAAAAAAGTAAGATTTATTTGATAGAAAGCAATTTTTGCTTAATTTTAAAAATCAATATCGCAATTACTCGAAGTAATAGTTGAAATTATAATTTTCCTGCGATTCGCAATTAGTTGTTTTTATTTCACGCGCTCGGAATCGGATACGATGTTTGAGAACCACTCGAGAAGCTGTTTATTAATATAAAAATAAACAGTTACAGGAAGTCGAGTATCCAAAAATACTCATCTGGAGAGGAGTTAACGTTTTCACCCTCGTTACGCGAGCGACCAGGTTATCGCTTGTCATCTACTTCAGAGAAGCGACAATTTCGTGACGGTGAACTCGCTTACGACTTGCATCGAGCGCATTTGAATTTTTTTTTTAATACCAGCTCGAATAAAGTAGCACATCTCCGGATATGTCAACCATAAAATACTATCTCAATATTTAATTTCAACCAGAGTGATATATTCCCGCGAGCTCGCCATCGCTACAGCCAAGTTTAACGGGGGCGCGCCGGTGTTGTTAAACTGTTGAATAAACCAATGGTGCTTGTTATTACAGCAACGAGCGAGCAAGAACCGATCATGGTGCCGACTGGCAATCCGGTAAAAGTTAATATTTTGAAACGCCACCGTGACTGTTGTATTAACACTTGTCGAGTGCGGCTAATCGATGCGAAACACCACCGCGATCGCGTAAAATGGATGGGGATTGACCGAATGAGAAGAACTATTAATTAATAATACGTTCACGCGGCCGGTCTCAGCCGCGACGCTAATTATAGCAACAATCGTGTTTTTATCCGATCCAGTTGCGCGATCGCGAACCCACGCTCGCTATAAATCGCGCGCTTACGCTCGTTACGGTGTTTTTTCTTCATTCATTTCGACTCTCCAGCTAGAGCGCGCGCACACACGTCACGCGAGTGCACACCTACGGTATTAGTTTAGCAGCGCGTGTTACGCGATCGAGTTGTAAAAAAGCCCGCGCCGTATATCTCGGCATCGCGAAAATCGCTACCGATTATTTCTCATCGCGACAAATCTGAATTTTTTCCTCACATTTCTCAAGCCGTGGAGTTTTTCACGTTTCACCTACGATGTACGTTGGCTCGTACGGATGATTTGCATTCCGGCTTATCTCGCCGGTACTTTTTCTTACGCCCCTGTCTAGCGGTTTCGTCGAGAGGCGGAAAATTCGTGCTGCGCGCACGCTGTGTGTCCAGAGGGATAGAGGGGAGGATTGTCGGAAGGAGGGGTAGGGACTAAAGTGGCGCACGCGTGAGTGGCGCGTCTCGCGATCGTAGAATAGCCTTAAGCACGCGCGCTCTCTCTCACTTTCTCGTTCGGTCTCCCCCTCGCTCGCTCTCTCTCTCTCTCTCTCTCTCTGTCTCTCTCTCTCTCTTTCTCCGTCTCCCTCACATGTCTAAGCTCACTCGCTCGCTCTATCGACTCACTCGGACCCGAGGAGAGCGTCGAACGAAAATAGAATTTCGAAATAGACCCAATATTTTCGTCGTTCTATCGCGCGTACGCACCACCTTCTTCTCTCCCGAGTCCCTTGCTCGCTGCGCGTACGTACGTATTTCAGAGAAAAAGTCGCGTTAACCGAGTAAGAAATTAACCGTGAATTTTCCACCTCGAGTCGATTTCGTTCCGTGTTTTTACTCCCCCCTCTCCTCTCATATACTCGCGGACAATTTCTTGTCTTCACAAAACATTTCGTCTCTTTGGGGCTACAAAGAAAGCTGGGTGAGGGTCGTTACTAAAAAGAGGGAGGAAAAGAGAGAGAAAGAGAGGACGAGCTCTCGGACGAGTGATATAGGGGATGCATACGAGTGTGTATGGGTGGTTGAGGTCGAGTGCGCGCGGAGGGGAGGGGACAGAAGTGGAAGAGAGAAAAAAATGAAAAAGCCATGAGAGCCGCCGCAAGTCGGGTTTTGTACGTCTCGTGCACTCGAAGGCACCCCGTCGAAATAGGCCTCGTGTTTTTCCGCGCTCGCACACGTCGCGCGTGCGGTGTATACATCCGAGATATACACACACTGATTCGTATGAATATACTGTGCAGCTTTCTTTCGCGTGTATCAGCCAAGCGGGCGTTATTTATTCGCGAGCGACGACCAGTGACGTAACGCGCTCTCGCGACGAGTAAAGAACCAAATTGAACGGAACTTCATAAGCTCCGTTCATTTTTCTCCCTCTGCCGTATTCAATAAATTTTTTCACTCTTCGCTGTATCGGTTAGCTTCGGGTCGGACACTTCTCGCCGAGTGCAAGAACTGAAAACTGGAGTGATGAGAGAATAATTCGAGATTATCGGCGTCCCAACTTGCGCTTCGTAAGTCGCGTCTCTTCTTTACTCTCTCTCTCTCTCTTTCTCTCTCGCTCTCTCATTCGCGAGGAGAACACAGTGAGAGTTAGAATTCTAATAATATACGGGGCCGACGAGAGAGCAGAGCGCGGACTGTCGTGCACACGGGGCCGTTAATGGCGCGGCCTCTCGCGAAAGCTCGAGACTAGCTCTTATTTCTTTTTCATTTAATACCGTACACTCTTTCTGTTACCGGAGTCGCTATAGCCACCGGTGTAATATCGACGGGAGGTTAGATGTTATTAATCGCTCGGTATCGGGAGTACCAGCCGAGTTTGTTTTCTACGATTTTCCCACACACTAAGAAGGCGAAGTTTAAACATCGCCTTGGCGCACGCAGTTCCGCGAGTATATCTCGCTCTTTTTCTCTCATTCTCGTTACCGCTAAAAGGTAGAATCCCGGTCGGGATCCGGCCGCCGACCGGGTTTGCCTGTCCATATACGAAACCGGCCCTCGCTACGACGCGCACGCACCGCGAGAGACGGAGAGGGAACGAAGACGGCGCGCAAGTTGACCACTGCATTTCATGCAAAGAAAGTAAAGCCGGACTCTCTACTCGTTTGTGTCGCGCGCGCTCGCTTGTCTTTGTGCTCGCTCTCGTGCGTATTTATATACGTGAGCACCGCGTATACACGTTAACAAACAGAGTACCGGACTCGCCGATTTAACGGCAAATGCCAGAGCACGCGCCCCTGTCTGCTCCGTCTCTCTCTCTCTCTCTCTCTCTCTCTCTCTCTCTCTCTCTCTCTCTGCGCTTTTTCTCTCTACGCTTTTTTCTATCCAGTTGGAATTTTTATAAACACGCGCTGAATAATCGAATCGACTCTTCCGAGTCGTTATTTCGCCTAATTCGCTAATGAACGAGGCTATTGAAGGGAAAACGGCGCGTATATAGTCGACTCTCGTGACGATCGGGCGTTATTTATTATTCATTCGATGTATTCTTTTATATTGGGGAAAAAAGGCGAGCGTGCCGTCGATCCCTGCACCGACGTGCGCTTTGCCATCGTCGTCGGACGACACGGCAATAAATTCTCGCGTAATAAATTTTCGACGCGTCACGGTCGAATGACTCCACGATGCGTATCGATCGGTTTAAAAAAAAAAAGAGGAGAGTGTACGTATACGATACAAAATAAAAAATGACGATAAGATTATCGGTTATTGACACAATGTATTAACAATTGTGTAACGAAGACGAGACGAAACAACGAACGTCTCGCGTTCTAAATGGCGACGCGATCAAGGGGGATGCCTCGAGGTTCTGAAATAGTATTGGTGCACGGCCGTGAAGTAATTACTTAAGTACACTCCGGTACACGGCGTTTACGGTAGTAATGATCTCGCGGAGCAATTAACTGTACAACAAACCATTATCTTGGTAATTATGTGGTTAACCGAATGCCGTGGCGGAACAATCGAGCCATTATTTGGCCGGTCGGGTGAAGCGCGCGAGCGCGAACCTCTACCTACTGCGCGCACGGTCGCGTGAACAAAAATATTTTATCGAGCATATAGTGGACTCTCGGGCGTTATGGGAATCGACACACGGCCGCAACCCTGCACGAGCATTTACGGGAGACGCGAAATCGCGTTAACGCGTCTCTCTCGCGTCTCCGACGGTGTAATTCACTCTGTAATGATTTATTTTTCTTCATGCTCCGTTCCGAGAGAATTTCAATTGCTTCGCACCTCGTGGGACTGGATGAAAATAATTGAAACGGTCACGCGACCAGTTTCTCGGTAACTCGTCCTCTCGTCGTGTGTGTTAATAAATTGCGAATAAAAGTAGAGAAGGGACGAGAAAAAATTGCGGAATTTCCGAGCGAGTATTTCGCGTATAAATTTCGTACTTTCGTATTCCTGTTGTAGCGAGGAGGAGCAGAACATTGTTGGACTAATTTTACTTTACACAAGATGTAGATATTGGGGTAAGTGCGCAAATAATGACAACGGGCATACCGAGCGCGACTCATACCCGCGAAATTAAATTCTTGCCAGCGAGAAAGCGCATTTCTCATTCCCTCTCTTTCTCTCTCTCTCTCTCTCTCTCTCTCTCTCTCTCTCTCTCTCTCTCCCTCTCTCCTTCCTTTCTTTCTCTATACATACGTATGTATATATCTCGTTCCCGATCGTCGAAATGTCGTCAATGACGCGAGTATATTATTCAAGCGAATCCAGCTCTTTTTATATCGCAGGAAACTTTTACGAAAATTGAGCAGACGGGCCGACGTCGGTTCGTAATATAGTTATTGTTGTGACTAGCGCGATATTGTCCGCTCGCGGAGAGAGCGAGAGGGAGAAAAGGAAGGTGGCCTCTTCTCGACCGGGACGAGCGTCATCCGTCCGGTGGCTTCCCCACCCGCGCTCTGACATCCCGCTCCCGGTTTTTCGGCCGCGAATTGGCGGAATTAAGGTTTGCGCGCGAGCGAGCGAGTGGCGAGGGGCCGAGAGAACTCGAAGAAACGGGTAAACGGGTAGAGAGGGGGAGGAGGAGGGAGCACTCGGGGGCAATAACTCGCGGCGTGTTGTGACTACGCGACGTCTGCCAGACCGCCTGGTCCCTCCCCGCTCTTTTTCCTCTCCCTCTCTCTCTCTCTCTTTCTCTCTGCCTCTCTCATCTCGTCAGGCACGTTCACTCTTTCAAATTTTACACGACGAGAGTCATGCTCCACGATCGCCGACGCCAAATCCAACATCGTATTTCGTGTCCTCTCGTCCTTCTTTACTATTCTCGAACGAAACCTCCCGTCTGCCCATCCGCTGAACGAACTCGTGATTGTATAATCGCGGAGACGCAAACCGAATGAACCTCGGAGTTTGTAGGTATCTCGTCCAATTCGATCCGTTGACTTATTCGCTCTTGTAGGGGTGACACGAAAATAGAATTGACTTTTGCAAAATTCAGCAGATTTCCGAAAGATTCCCGAGCGTGGTTTTACGACAGCCGGCTCGATCCATTTTAAAATAGTCCGAGACTTCCTCGATCGCCGACGTTTTATGCTTGCGCGGTGAGAGGAGGAAAAAAATAATACGCGAGGGGAAAAGAAATATGGCGCGCGCGCGCGTTGACCGATTATCGTTGCGCGTTACCATGCCGTTAATTATAGACAAGCCCCGTATAACGACGAACGTTAAACGTTATAATTTGCGAGCAGCCGTAAAGTCTCCATCCGGTTGAGGTGAGAATGGTAGAATCTCCTTTTCGATTCTCTCTTATTTCGCTTGGTATCGAGCTGAATGGGTTGTTTGAAGTTGCGCGAAGGAAGAGTGGCGGGTATCGGCGGATTAGCGCGGGAAGCTCTTCTACCAAAGCGACAACTTTAAATTGTTCGATACGCGACTTTACGGTAGAATGGAATCTCTCTCTCTCTCTCTCTCTCTCGCACTTCTCTCTGACAGAGCTTCTCAAATACGAGCGTGCCAATAGCGTCCTCGTTGATTCTCTTCCGTTAATTATCAGCGGAGAGAATGAATTCTCGATTCCCCATTGGACTCTCCCAACGACTTTTGTTGTTTCGACGAACGTCTCGCGATCGAGACTGCTGTAATAACAGCGGCGAAGGAGTTTAATAAATCGTCGCAGGTGTTCACACGCGCGACAGGTCTCGACGGGACTCTGCCATTACGCGGAAGCTCAGATAACGCGACGGTGCCAGTCTTGACGGGTATATCGATACCCGATTTGACGCGCGTTTTATCGCCGCGAGATTAAACATTAGAATTCCCGTTAGTACACGCGCGCTAGGTGACTAATACCGACTTATTTTCGTCGCCTGATACGCTTTCGCGAATCCATACAGCGGATCGTAATACTTACGGAGAGGAGGATTTATAACACGCGGCTCACGCGAATCGGAATGTCCGATCTACCGTGTTCGGAGCACGTTGCACCTGACTATCGTTTGAAATACGGTCTTTGTTAAGGAATCACGATGCAGAGCGTTATATCCGCAGGAGCGTATAATAACTCATTATGCCTAGAGTACGTCCTCTCATATTTTCGGTTCGCGATACACTCTGGAAATTCCTCGCACGCTTCGAAAAATGAATTGACTTTCTTTTTCCACCTTCCTCGACTCCGTTTTTCTTTCTCTTTTTCTACTATCCCATCGAAGATCGAGTCGCGAAGCTCGGATCGTGAAAATCACTTCGATTCACGTACGCGCCATGTTTCCGAGATTCCGAACGGTGCGAGCGAGCACGAGAGGGAGACCCACGTGCGTTTCTTACTTATAGGCGACGAGAAAAATACAGCTGACACGTGCGCTCGTCGGGATAGCTCGCGCGGGCGTGTACAGTGAATTCGGTATGGGGAATGATCGCGGGACGTGGCCATGAACGGGTTGGGTGTTACGAAAATTGGAAAGCGAGATATCGAATCCGCATGATCCGAGGGATGTAGAGAATAAGAGTGGATACTCGCTCCGAGTCTCGGCGTGAACGTGAGCGTAATACGTGCTCGATACGCGTTAATAATTTATTCCTTCTCGTCCTTAAATTTTTCCAGATGCGATAAGAGCGCGAGAGAAAAAAAAGGGACGACTGGTAGACTCTTCAAAATCAACTGTCAGAGTTATCAGCGTGTGACCGGCGCTTTCCGGGTAAACGGGGATGATATTCGATCCCGCGATATATCCTCATCATCCAACGCGTTGCGGGGGTTGCGTTGAGCTCGAAAAAACATGTGTCGTTTCTCCGTCTTTCTCTCTCCCTCTCTCTCTCTCTCTCTCTCTCTCTCTCTCTCTCTCTCTCTGGCAGCTAACTCGCGATAGGAAATCTCCTAGACGATACCGAGCATTGCTGACATCGCGAGGACACCCGAGGCAACGTTTTCGCTACAGTTTCTTAACGATATGGTCGATGAGAAGCCGAAGGACGGGAAAACTAGAACCTGCCTGGTATCTCTCTGTGAAATTGGATTCCCGTAACTCTCGAACGCTAAATCGAAACCGAGTGGAGAGAGACAGAGACACGTTATATCGTTAAGAGAAAGACACGGGACGGTGACCGATCGATAGCCAACTATTACGCGGCGCTCGTCAACTCGTTCGACTCTCGCGGCCGCCCAAGTTCGCGACCTTGAAATTGGCAAACGCTCATTGAGAGCGCGCGATTCGCATTCGGATACGTGCCAGGGTGGGACGCGCGAGCGCGCGGGCTCGCTGATTCATCGCGCGAGATTAACGACGATTCCGTCTTGTCCAATTGACTCGCGCTCGCGAGAGTGCGAGATACAAGATGTTCCGTGTCATGTTTCGAGAGCGCCCGTACGGTTATCTCAAGACGTATACGCGAGCGAGTGCGATGCCCCGTCGTGACTTCCGAAGCTCTGAGCGCGTATCTACGTACGCTATACGCTATATTTACATTCGATTCGCGAGAACGCCGTACTAAATTAATTACACCCGCGAGCACCGGAGCTCTCGGGCGACACCTCGCCTGTCGAATTAGACCGGTTATTTATGTTACGTCGACGCGTAAAAATTATTAGAGCGCGATAACCGTGAACGTCGTGCGATATATCCCTGCATTATTCATGAGCCGAGGTGCGGAAAGAGAGGAAAAAAAAGAGAGCGGAATTCGAACGGGAGCTATATCGCGTGTTAATCGTCAGGAGGAGTCTATGGGGAAGCCTAGATTATCGCAATTGAGATACCTCATCGAGTTCCACTCGGGAACGCTTCCGATAGCGAGCCATCCAACCTCTCGAAAACATTAATGGTCAATTATCGAAGCGAATGGATGCTCCTTGGATACGAAGATCGTCGACTTTCGGCCGGGTTTTCGTGTTTGAATAACGTCGTCGATGAAAATCGCCGGGGTGGTGAAAGATGGTAGCCGTGAGGGTGGCTCGCATCCGCCGCGGGACGACCTCGAGAGGACCGTTCTTCAGTGACTTTACGGACGGCGCTCAATCCCCGGATAGGAAGAGGATCATAAATCCCTACCAGCGAGGGGGGACGATATTAAAATTTCTTCTCCCGCGAAAAATGATGTATGCTATCGCCGCGCCGGTTCGGGAGTAGCGCGGATGAAAAAAAAAGTCTACGTGCGAGAGGTGGAGAAAAAAAAGAAATTCGTAAACATTAATCACGGTTATGGGCTCTTCTCGATATCGGCACGAGAATAAGGAAAAAGGAGAAAATAATAGTTACGATAATAAAATGTATGCGAAAAATTTGAATTACGGGAATCTCGTGAATAAATTCGTTGCCGAGGAGTGCTTTCCGCGTGTATGGATTTGGAGTTTTGTTATTTATACGCATATGTATAGGGTAAAAGCCGGATAGTTGCCTCGGACGGATAGTTGCCTC
>NCVS01001443.1:471-21584 GCA_003055095.1 Goniozus legneri
AGCCTTCTCGACGTTCTCCAGAGTCGAGTGTCGCGCCCGACAATGCCCCGTAGGACGCGCGCACGCTACTCCTATATACGCTCGTAATCGTCCGGATCCGCAATGCGTACGAGCCTTGAAATTCGACTATAGAAAATTATCGAACACTCGCGTCCATCTCGAGAGCCCAACTTCGACACCGATCGAATTAGAATCGAAAAATTGATACGATGATCGAAAAATCGGTATTTCGTTCTCTAACACTTTACGGACACTTTTACATACCTATTTTCACAAGAACGTTTCAATTTGAAATAATAACGAAGTCAAATTTTCTTTGAGAAAATAAATTGTAAATCAATCTAGTTATAAACTATCGAGTTCAAATGGGAAGAAAAGATACATATTTACATGAAATATGTGTTACTCAAATTGGCTCAGTCTGTAAATTGTTAAAATTGTTTGATTTTTCGTCCCGATTTTTATATTTACAAGTGCTACGAATTCGAGTACAAACGAAATTTCTAAAGAAAACCTAATTACGGCTGCATTTTCTCCTGGCCTTGTTAAAATCCTGATCAACAGGCACTGGCATTGATCTCTTCCTGATCAGATACCCGTCGAGTATCGGCTTCTGATATTCTCGATTCCTGGAAAGAAACAATCCCGTTGTTGTTCGTACTGGTTCGTCAAGGAGGACCGCGCGTTAATTTCGCGGAATTGGTATATCGCCTCGAGATAACCGGCGATAACGACGCGTGATAAAAGAAATTTTCGATTCTCGCCGTTTGAAAAATAGAAAATTTGCAAGAATAGGCGTTCGCGCTATCTAAAATAGAATCAGCGTCAAGCTGGCGATATTCGCTAATGGGGTCGGAGAGAATTTCAGAAAATTTGCAACAAAAGATTTACAGTAGTATGTCGAACGAATTATTCAGCCAAATTGTTCGATAAGCCGTGTTTACGGGAATTATCGATCCGGCTAGATAATTAGACCATATATTTGCAACATGAAGCGAAAAAAATCGATGAAATCTCGATTTCGTGGGGTATTTCCGAACGAGGTCGGTTATTATTCTTGAAAATTGTTCACGTCGCGCCGAATTGACGTTCCGCTCGCGAGATCGGCAGGTGGTAGCGGTCACGGCGATCTATTTACCGGAATGAACTCCAGCGTTCTCTTCAGCGTTACCGATGACTAACCCATTTCCTAACCAGCCGGCGATAAACCCCATTCTGCTTAGTTCGCGTCAAGAGAGCCAGCCGCTCGCTCGCTCTCGCCGTACATAATCCTTCGACAATATCTTGCTCTCCGCGAGGCCGCGATGTGGGTCATTGTCTTCGCTCGAACGAGACTCATCAACGGCTCACGGCGCCAGTGTCTCGTCGAAAAATATCCTGCGCCGATATGAGTTACGGCATTCTATTTCGGAGTGAGAAATTTTCAGTACGATATCCTTCTTTGCTTAAATTAGCGAAAAAGGACTCGTTTATAAAAAATAGTAGAGTTCACGGTAAAAGTATTACTATTTATTCACTTTTCCTACACTTACAATGAAAAGCAGAAGCTACATAATATGTTTTTCGATAAAGTTCATTCAGTCCAACTAACTTGCCCATTAACACAGTCGAGAAAGAAAAATTCATGCAATAAAGTATTAAATTGACACTCAGTTGTGTCGAGTGTTGTATAATTCTGTACTTCTTACTTACTTCAATCAATTTCAAGATTAATCGAATGAAAATATGTAAATAACGGAAAAGAAAGTAGAGATTTATCTTCTCGTTGATAAAATGTTTATTTTCTCTTATGATAATTTTTTTGCAACTAACGATTGCTAAAATTCGAAGTACAGTACTCGACCGACACGGTCAAAAGCCGCTTTAGCAATATTTTACGTTCTGTATGATCAAAACGAGGTGTGAATTTCGGCTGTGTAAAACCTCGAATGTCCCGTACGACGAGCACTCAAGAATAAATCGATACGCGTTCCCTTTATTATCCCGTTCCGACTGGGTGAACTATCCGACGAAATCGTGGATATAAAACGAACAGACGAGTGCGAGAGAAAGAGCGAAAGAGAGAGAGAGAGAGAGAGAGAGAGAGAGGGAGAGAGAGTGAGAACTGGAAATATAAGGAACAATGTCTTGAGCGAAGCTGCGAATACGCGACGTATGAAGCGCTGGTAAACACCGACACGCTACTCGCTCGAGCCGTAACGTTACCGGAAAACGAGCTCCATTCGCGAACACACGGCCTATAACACGACGATTTATTTCGATTTCGCGCCGTGTGAATCAATCGGCTGGCTCGGTTAAAAACTAAATGAACACGTAGAGTTTTAATTAAGTACGTTCTAGCCTTTGTCAACCGAATTGTATTAGATTCGAAGAAAATGTTTGTTAAAACTTTTCGTACATTTCCCGATGTACCATTTAACACAATTCGGTGCATGAATAAAACATTATCTTTCTGGGACGATTTCAATTTGACAATTCATCCAAGTTCAAAAAGGGTCACTCGAGTCAGCGTGGCATAGATTTAGCGTCGATTCGAACCTTTACCGTCCTTTGCTGAATAGAAACAATTGCGCGTGCTCCGGTTCGAAATCTCGGGTCTATTTCGACCCTAATAATAGTTTTCAACGTGTAACGTCTAAGGTAATCATACCTACGGCGTCGTTATTTCGACTCTGTTGCTTTTATTGCTCTCCGAGAAGATTTAAGAGGTTTCTTCACCGAGAGAAATAAATCAGGACCAATAATGTTATCTACGATAATGGATGACGCAATGAACTGCAAAATGAAAAATGTTTTCTCTGTACCATTTATTCAACAGAAACCACTTCGATTTTAATTCTAATGCGAATATTTCAGACAAGATCCATTTTGCTTGATGTTGAATTTAATAGCAAATGTCGAATATTCGCCCGAAAGTCGAGCCAATTTTTTCAACAAATCGCTTATTTTTCGTCCACAAAATCAAATCACTCGTTGAACATCGGTAATCTCCTTTCCACGGACGAATCTATTCGATCCGATTTATGGGATATCGTTAGCTCGAGCGGCGCGTTGTATAAATAGCGATCGAATTGACGGTATGCGAAGAAGGTTCTTTATAACGGTTCGAGCCTCGGGCGCGTTCGTTCGCGTTGCGCGCGAGAGAGTCGGCGTAAAACGCGCTCAACGGTGAAAATAGAGCGAAGCCGAGTCGCCGAGCGAGGAGGCCCGTGCCGCTCGCGCGCTATAGCTGGCCTAGTAACGGCACAAATCATCCGACGAAGGCGAGCAGGACGACGACGACGACGACGTTGATCGACCAGGGCCACCCCCTTCGAGGTGGATGTCGCCCTTAGCGAATCCACACGCGCCTGCGTGCCGATAGAGAAGAGAAAAACAAGCGACGAGCTGTTTACGAGTCCCCCACGTCCTCCTCTTCTCCCCTACGTTGCGTCACACGATCGTTGGATCATTTTCGTCACGTAGCCACCGAGGAATTTTTTTCTTCGCGCTCCTCCTCGCGATTTCCGTATCATTTTTATCGTCTTCGTAACGAGTTTCGAATTTTCCCAACTACGCTCTCTGTCCCTCCTGATCGCATGATCAGCGGAGAAATCTGGAAACTCGAAGTCTTTTTTTTAGAGAGAGGATTGCGGAAAAAATAGGAAAATTCGGGAAGCTGGTTTTTCCTTTATTGAAAATATCTTAGTGAGATTTATTCACAAATTAATAGATAAACTTTGACATTTATTTTCAAACTACTCCCCTAGTAGAAATGAAATCGAGTTTTTAGCCAGTAACTGGCCAGTTTTACTAGATATCAACCAAAACATGGCGACTTTGAATAAAGCTGACAGCTTTCAAGTTATCAAAATTATGATTGTTTTATTGTAATTGTGATAATTGTGATTGTGATTATGTTACTGGATATGTTTACTGCTTAGTTACTAGATTTGATTGCTGGCCAGTTTCTAGATTTAATCAAGTAAAACTTAGTGTTATTTATTATAATAATTAGCGTTATTGTGATTGTGATAATTGTGATAATTGTAATTGTAATTATGTTACTGGATATGCTTACTGCCTAGTTACTAGATTTGATTGCTGGCCAGTTTCAAGACTTAATCAAGTAAAACTTGATTCATTTCTACTAGGGTCGTACAGTTGGAAACATTCTAAATGATTTACAGCGCAGTATCGATCCTGTTGTATCGATACGGTAATCGAATCGCCAAGTTCGATTTTCGAGGGGTATCGTCTTCGCGAAAATATCGAGAGCTGCGCGGAAAATTCGATACCGCTGTACGAGAAGTTGGCTGTATCGGAAAAGGGATTCGGTGGAACCAGGCGAGTCCCGCGAAGAGAGCGATCCCGGAGAAGAGTACGGCGGCGATGGCGATTAAAAGCTCGACCGTGGTCGTTTAAGTGTAAATCAAACGACTAGTCGGTAGTCCGGACCTTGAAACCAGAGTCGGTCCGTCTCGCTTTATCATTCGCTCGTTCGCTCCGCGTTCAGTGATCGTTATCCTCTCCCGACAGCGCGCGCCGCGTGTCGCACCATCCGAGAGAGCACGTACAGTGCCTACGCATCTCTCTCTCTCTCTCTCTCTCTCTCTCTAGAAAACTTTAAACTCTCAACTTTTTGTTATTCATAATTCGACGAAATCTTTATGATCGCGAGTAATACTACACTTGTCTAAAATTGATTTAGTACACTGAAAACAGAAATGAGTTGAATGTACTTAATATTTATTTGCATACGTTCAAATAAATATTAACCAAATATTTGTTCGGATTGAAGATACTAGTTTTATTTTAAATAATATTTCTTTTCCAAGTAATTGTTCATAAACAAAATATTTTTTTCTATACTTTCAAACGAATATTAAGTACATTCAACTAATTATTGTTTTTATTTTAAAAACATTTCATTTTTGTTAATATTAATGTTACGCGTGTTAAAATTTAGTCGAATTCGAAAAGAAAATTGGATGTAATGATTTTGATCAAGTTAAATAACCCCACGGAAATTGAACACGATACAGATTTCTTTACGCGAAATCCAGGTAAACTCGATGAAAATGAGGAAAATTCCTTCCACGTCGCGACTTCCTGCGAAATTCCAATAATTATTCTCCTTTCTGTGTATCGGTAACATTTTTACGATTCGGTCCTCGTTAATCAACGAGCTTCGATCGTACACTGCTCGATATAAATTATCGCGAGAATCGGCAAAACCTCCACCGACTCGATTATTCGAGTATATACACGGTGTTCGAGATTCATTAGACGAATCGATTTAGCGGAATAATCGTAGCGTCCAGATGGCGTGAACGGTTCTCGCGGTGTCCTTCTAATTCGGCCGTCCGTGACGAGAGCGCCGTACAAGAGAGAGAGAGAGAGAGAGAGAGAGAGAAAAGAGGGGAAAAAACAATCGCTACTCTTCCCCATTCGCGTTCGAAAATTCGATACGTAATAACTAATCGAGCGAGCCAGCTACGTAGCCGCTCCGCCACGTCTGGCCTCGGCTCCGTAACTCGATTATACACCGAAACGCGGTACTGTACTCGAGTTTACGTGTGTGTATTGGATGCTGCGCCCATCGCGAGAGCGCGCCTTTAACCTACATACGCGGAATCGCAATTCGGCCGTAGAGTAAACGACGAAGACACGATGTTTCGGATAATCGATACGCAAGTATAACGCGCGCTGCTGTACCGTAGATAGATGCACGCTCGTATTTAATCCAGACGCGTACGGCTATCCGTACGGGATGCTCCGGATAGGCCGGATGTAACATTTATAGATTCCACGATTTTGAAAAATACCAACTTTTTCCTTCTTCCGAGCGGAACTTGCGGTTAAAAGTTTGCCGCGGTTTATGCAGTTTGGACAAAAAATGTACAAGGGAAATGCTAATCCAGTACAATTCTGGCGAACGATGATTTATAATTGATCGACACCCATAATCTGCTCTAATGAGATATTCTTAATCTAAATGATATTTTATACATACAGTGTCGAGTCAATTGACTTTTTCGTCAACCAATCCGAAGCGATTTATAGATCACAAGGCGGAGCTTAGTCGCGTCAGCCAATCGAGAACTGACCACTGGTAATCGCATGTAGTGATTAAAAAATTGAACAAGAAATAATCTCATTCGATATAAATTAGTAATAAAATTACCACAAAATTAATAGAAATATACAAAATCAATTAACAAATTATTAAATGAGCTAGTAAACGTTTCGTGTGGCACAATAGCCAGCACTGCAAGCTCCGCCTCTTTGGTCCCCAATAGGAGTGACCTCTTCCAACAATCACAAAATACAAAATGGTTATGTTCGACGAGGGAAACTTCCCGACCCACGCCCCCGTAGTTCAGGTTCGTCCAACTCGAGAGACAAAGTTCGCTCGCCGTTTCGGTATTTCGAGGCCGCGCTTGTGGATTCGAGACACCCTGTATAAGTACACGCTAGAGGTTGAATTTTCACGCGAGGTGAAAGCTCGAGTTTCTCCGTCTTTCTCTCGCGCTCGTCGGGCGGCTCTCCGGTGCCCGATGGCCCCTTCGAATTTTCATACACGCACGAGCTCCGTGTACGTACGCGGAGACGTTTATGGGTCAAGGCTGAAGTGGAATATTTTCTCGCTCGGAGATATTCCGGCCTTTTTTCGTAATATCAAGCTTGGCAATTGCGGATCCGCAATGCGTCGCGCCAATGAGAATCTCCTACCGAACGCTATCGATAAAGCCGCGATTTTTTAACCGAGGGATCACCGCGGAGGCCGGTTGGCCTATTGTGGCTCCGCGAGGCCTTCTGCGTGAGCCCTTGAAATTTCAATGCATTGAGATTTTGTTTCGAATTACATATCTATCGATGTATTCATTTGGTAAATAGGGTAGATGTACCATTTGTGGCCACTTTAAGAAATTTCATGTCTTTGATCAAAAATTAAATCAATTTAATCATAATATTTAATAAAGAAAAATCAATTATTCAATTCTTGAAAGTATTAGTAGTCGAATTGTTACATGTATAAACCTTCAGAACTCTCTTTATTATAAAAAAAAGAGTTAGATTGTACTGTAACGCCTGTTGTACCAGTAGTGGCCATAGCACTATTTTCGATAAATTTTCAAGTGATCCAAATAATAAATTAGTGGAGCATTTTAAAAATACTATGAATGTTACACACGATTCTCAATAATTATTAGCGACTTACCTGTAGAGTCTTTTTTAAGATTTTTACTAACAATAAAAGAAATTGCTCAGATACACTACGACTCTGGTTGTGTTTTTAATATTTTTTGGAAGTATACCTACTTAACAAGCATAATAAAATATTTAAAATGACATCAACATATCTAAAAATTGTAGAAATAAACTAAATCATGTTATAGTAAGAATAAAATACTAAATATATCAAAATGAATTTCACGTGGCCACAAGTGGTACAGTGACCACAAATGGTACATCTATCCTATTGTATCGAAAACTCGAAAAATTAATCGTGAAGTAAACTCGAATAATAAAAGATGAAATTAACACTAAACACACACCGACGATGGGTCATTTGACCCGTTTTCAATGTAATTCGCTATGTAGAAAATAAACCTTCGGTATGTTCAGTGTTAAAAAATTGAATGAAAATAATAAAATACATCACTCATCTATCACGCAACTGAGTCCTACTCGATTCCTCTAGAGAAAATTTTTAGAAACCCAAATAAATCTTCGTACGAGTTTGAAAAGATGTTGAAAATGTTTTTTTTTTTTTTATTTCAGGGTACTATCAGCCGGCTGGCCCACTGATACAGCACCCGTCGAGTCTGCCGCCGGTCGTGAAGGGCCCACCGCCCGAACCCACCCCCACGCCTCCCCAAAACTCGGAGGGTTCGGACGATCTCGTCGCTACGTCGACGACCTCCGGCGGCACGAGCAGCACCGCTGGTGAGTTGACGAAAATGCCAATTCGTAACGCCGCGACTTACCAGCGCGACGCAATTGTCACACGCGAACCGACGCTATATCGTGACTTTTTGCCATTCCAAACGCAAGGTGGATTCTACAGAGCGTACTGCCCGCAGTACTACGGCACGCCGCCGCAGTATCAGGAGCTTTGCTACCAGCCCGCCTATTCGCACCCGCACGCTCATCCACCGACGTATTACAAATACCCCCCGGCGACCTACAGAAGGTGAGATCTCGCCCCGAATTCCTCTCTTTTTTTTTCATCGTTCTTGCGCACCGATAGTGAAAATTTCTTCGATCTCTTTGACATTTGGAGTAAAACAGAACAATACGAAATAAAATACTCGATTTATATTAAAATCGATATAACACTAAAAGAGATAAAAAAGCACATTATCTTTATTTTATTATACATTAACACTAGATTTACCAGAAATTTTTTTTCAATAGCGGATTTGCATAGAAACGAGTCAAATTGACTCGCTGTGATGAATCTAGTGTTGAAATTGAGCATTAAAATTTCGACCTCGAATAAATTTTCCTACGCTAACGAGCCTGCAAAATACAACGCACGAGTTTTCTCAAAATAAATGTCGACCAATTCTTATAAAGCAGTTTGAATCCTACTAGGCAATATTATGGGTATCAAGAGTCGGGACCAGGCGGTCCTGGAGCAGGCACAGCCGGGCCAACGGCGGGTACTCCCGGTGTTGTTGACTATCAACCACCTCCACCCCCACCCGGCGAATATCCTCTGCCCTATTACGCGGGCTATCCACCTCTGCCGCCACCACCACCGCCGAATCCCGGGTACCTTCACGCTCAAGGAAGACCTTTTGTAGACCGTAAGTATTACCTTTTGGTTGAAAAAATCAAGAGCTTTTGCATTCACCAGAAGATAATTTTAGATTGCTTTAAACCTCCTAAAAATTTTAATGAACGACCCTTTCAGAAATATTTGTATCATATTGAAACTTGAATTTTACTACTACGAGAACCTGCAAATTTTAATATTTCTGAAACTCTAATTTTGAAGAAATTGTGGAATCGATATGAAACTCATTATAAGTATAAATAAAAGTAGTAAACTATAAAATAATATAGGGTAGATGTACCATTTGTGGTCACCTTAAGAAATTTCGTGTCTTTAATCAAAAGTTGAATCAATTTAATCATAATATTTAATGAAAGAAAATCAATTAATCAATTCTTGAAAGTATTAGTAGTCGAATTATTACAAGTATAAACCTTCAGAACTCTCTTTATTGTGAAAAAAGAGTTAAATTGTACTGCAATGCCTGTTGTATCAGTAGTGGCTATAGCACCATTATTGATAAATTTTCAAGTGATCTAAATAATAAATTAGTAGAGCATTTCAAAAATACTATAAATGTTACTATACTAAATCATGTTAGAATGAGTGTCGAATACTAAGTATATCAACATGAATTTCAAAGTGGCCACAAATGGTACATCTACCCCAATTGAAGAATTCAAAGAAGTTTAAAAACTATTAAAAATTAGAACGTATTAATCCTTTTACGACGACTTGAAAGAAGAATAAGTATGATTGAGAAACACTGTTAGTGTCAATACGGAATTTTCCCTTTCTTTAACGGTGCTAACGGTCGTGAAATTCAAACTCGCCACTCTAACCCTCTTTTCTCCCGCCCCTCGTTTAGACTCAGCCTTCCAGAGCTGTCCATGCCCGATGCAGTCTTGTCCAAAAAACGTGGATACTGGGCCCCTTATTGGTAATGGTAAGGGAGCGCCAGTGGTATCGGGGCCCGGTCTGTCATTGCCACCCAGCGCTATGGTGGGTCCGCCCTCGCCAGCGAGGGGCCTAGCCGGGCTTGCGCCCCCTCACGGTGCCAATGCCTGGGATACGGATCGCGTCCAACTCAACACACACCGCAGTAACCTCAGTCGTAATCAAACTACGACACCGCCGACGTCGTGCAGCATCGTCACTGCTCACAATCGTCCCCAGAATTTGGAGTGCAGGAATAAGGTATACCGAAACCTTCAACCAATTGCGAAGAATGTCGAGGTGAACGGTAGGGTAGACGTGTAACCTGAGACGAGTCGTAGAAATAGGAACAGTTTTGTAGGAATAAAAATAGAAATCGAGAGGCATCTGTTTTTGGGGTTGCTTATTACGATTCTGAATTCTCTTTAAAATGGCTATTTTGATATCTTTCGTGGTTCTTAATGTAAATTCAAATCACAACTCATTGCTGGTTATGACTCTATCGATTATTTAACCCGTTGCTGCAAATAGCCGTCGTGCACATTTTAATTAATAAAAAGAAGTACAGCGTTAGTATGAAGTATAACGCATACACTTGTTAATTATCTTTGCAAAAACTGTGACCAAAGCACGATTGAGCACGATCGTCAAATTAAAAGTGTGCGGCAACGAGTTAATAGTTATTTATATTAGCGTGAAATTGTCAATTCTCATTATTCTCTTCCATAACAGGACGACAAAAGTTGCACAAACGATAAAACAAAATGCAGCTGCCAGAAACACGCGTGCACCACATCGTCCTCTCGCGAGGTCAAGGTCGAGAGTCTATCACCCAGCAGCGAGAAGTTGGTGATCAACCCAGCCAACGGTAGGTTCCATCGGAGCTTCAAGTTCGAAAACAACAACGTAAAATGCGAGTCGTGCAGCGTGGAGATAACGGACAACATCGCTTGCACCGCCAATTGCAACGTTAAATGCGAGTCCGACTACAAATGCGATATTATTAAATGCGAGGATTGCATGAAGGGTCAGATGGCGATTATAGAAATGGACAAGGACTCCGGAATATTGCTGATAGATGACAAATTGGACGCCGATTCCGACGTGAAGGAGGAATTGAACGACGACGTTGTCATCGATATCGAGAGCTGGAAGAAGCCGGATTACGAGCCGACTGTCACCGAAAACGTCGAAGAGAAAGAGTCCGAGAGCGCTCCCGCGATTGTCGAGGAGTCCCAGCAACAGAAGGAGGAGTTGGAACAGTCGCAGTCGTTACCAGTCAAATGCCAAAAAGTTACCAAGAGGAAATTGTCACTGGACAGTCTGTCGGATTCCAAGTCGAAGAGAAGAAAAATTAGCAAGAGGACACTCTCGGTCGGCTCTTGTCAAGATTCGATCATCGCGGATTTGCCAGCGAAGACTGTTGCTCCCATCGTCGCTCCCGTCGTTGCTCCCATAGTGCCACTAGTTGACAGAATCAACGGCGTGATCAACGCCCTGATTCCGAAAAAGAAACAAAGTAACTGCAAGAAGGAAGTGGCTGGCTGTAAACGCAAGGCTGAAACAGTACCGAATAACATTGAGGCACCGCTAAAGAAGCAGAAGAGCATGGGAAAGCACGGAACTGGTAACAATCACATCGTCGGCTGTTTGAAGCCCGCTGCTAGTGAGACATCCATAATGGAGACTATCGACGATGTTATCGAACAGAGTCTGCAGATAACGGAAAAGAAAGATCGTAAATCCAAGATAGTTGAAAAAACTGACAAAAAGAAGAAGAGCGAGAAATTGATGACAGCCATCAAAAAGGTGACGAAAAAGGTAAATTCGGCGAAAGAGGTTGCTTCCGATAAGCTGTCGAAAATTGTTGCTAAAACCCAGAAACCGAAAACCGAGACCAAGAATAATAAGATAAAGGATTCAAAATCAAAGAAAAGCAAAAGTAAGCCTGCGGAGGTAGTGAAAAATAAGGAAGTTAAGAAAGTTGAAGTTAAAGTTTGCGATGAGTTGGATGATGTCAAGAAGTTGGCATTGGCCAAAAAGAAGAAAAAGAGCACAAAGAAGCAAAACGTTTCCAAAAAAGTAAATTGCAAGGTCGAGGAACCGACGATAGGAAATGAAAGTTTGCAACTGGTCAGAAGGGTGTGTCTGAAACCAAAATGGAGCAATGGTTGGAACTGGGAGGGTGAACCGTACGAAGCCAAAGTTTATTTAACGGTAAGAGTCTTGAATTAACTTGTAACGAAAAACGTGGACGTGGACATTATTTGAATATATTTTTACAGAATGAAGAATCGGCTATACGACGCTGTTACAATAGCATGAGGCACGAGAGTGGTGATGTTATAAAACCACTCGATTGTGTTTTATTAAAGAGCGGCCAACGTAAAGCCGATTTGCCTTATGTGGCTAAAGTTGCAGCTCTCTGGGAGAATCCGGACGACGGTAAGAAAATTCATAGTCAAATAAAGAAATAGCTTGTACATGTTGAAGAATGTTACATTAATCATTCCCATGTTTTCTCAGGTGAAATGATGTTCTCCCTGCTGTGGTATTATCGGCCGGAGCACACAGATCGAGGCCGAACTCAATCCGACACCGAAGATGAAGTGTTTGCATCGCGGCATAAGGATGCTAATAGCGTTGCCTGTATAGAAGACAGATGTTTTATCTTGACATTTAATGAATATTGCAGGTGAATAAAATATGTCCAGTTTCATATCTGAACAAAATTTTAGAGTAAAGTAATCGGGATTTTGTTGAATAACGGAATAAAATATTTAAATTCTTTTTCGATACTCTTTTTAGGTACCGTAAACGCATGAAAATAGTTGAAGAAGGATTGGAAAATCCAGGACTGATCGTTCCTCCCGGTGATCAAATCTATCCAAGGAAGAGCAGACAACCGCCGATACCTGTTTCGTCGGATATAGTACTCTTCTGTCGTCGAGTGTATGACTATCGAAGCAAAAAACTGGTCAAAAATCCCGGATGACTCGATATTTTTTAAGGACTTTTCGATTAGGATATTAAAGCGAAAATATAATAGAATAATGTGAAAAATTATATTGAAACTGCACGAAGGTATTCTGCGTTACACCAAATCCACAATTCGTCGATCGATTTGTCCTGATTTCAGTGAAATCTGTAGGAAATAAGTAAATCTTTACTATTTCATTAATATAATTATAATTATTATTATTATTATCAATTTATTTTTTACTTTTCGAAAAGTAAACAATTTAATCATCGTTTTATGTATTGTTTTGCATAATAATTGGCAATTGACGTTTGTAAGAGTCATTTAATCATGTATTCGTAGGAAGTTATGAATGTTTGCTTATTGATATATATTTTTGAATCATGTTTTTATGAAATACAGAAATCATGACCAATCGCACGTGAAAATCATACGAAGAATATTTGCGAGTATATATTTGTAAGGATCGAAGTTTATTTGCCAAATTTGACAATTTTATAGGAAGATGATAACCATATTTTTTGTGAGATATAAGATTTACAAAGTTCAAAAAAATATTTTTTGCATTAGAGGTATAAACAGAATAGCGTAAAGTCACTCGTTTTCGAAAGGAAACCTACGAACAGTTTCAATGTAAAAAGTCAAGAGCAAATGAAACTCGACCATTTTTAGCAAAAATAGCGAATTGAACAGTGTCGCTCCAAGTTTGAGCGAAAATGAGACTATTCCGATACTATGTAAACAGTTGATATATACCACGTGTAATTTCCGTAATCTCATAATGATTTAATAATCATTTCCGAACCGCGCACATAACAATTATGCAAAAATCTTTACGTTTAAAAGGTAAAACGTATTTTAAGACGAAACATTGTAGTGTTCTCTATCGAGAATTTATTCGATTATAATTTTAGCGAGCACAAACGTAATTTGTGCTAATTTTGAGAAAATTTTTTTGTTTAATACTACTTATCTTTTTTGATGAATATTCTTTTTTGAATATAACCCGGGGTGTTGCGGATAATTGTGTACTGCAATTCCTTTGAATGCGCAATTTTTATATTTCGTTAAATCACGATCTCTGTTTTTTCATAAGAGACGAGTGGTTGTATATTATTGCTATATTACAAACTTATTGTTTCAAGTCATATTATATTATTCAATTAGTCGGTAGAGAGAAAGAGGAAGAAAGTGTGGGAGAGAGAGAGAGAGAGGATTTTGCTGTAGTATGCCAAAAACACATAAAATTTATTGTGAAAATTTAATTTCGATCACGTTGTAGTAATTATCGAAGCATAACACAGGTCATTGCTTGTAGATCAGTTATGATGTATGATGTAGTTTTTCTAAAAATATTCCAAAAAAATAAAAATTCAACGTTGATTTTTAAATACATTGTTGCGGTGCAAGGTGTTTTGTTTAGAAAGTATATTATTTAAAATTAATATATTGATCATGATAAGAATTATTATTTAATATCTAATATATTGGATATAGGTATTAAGTTATTCCTTGAAGAAAATGGTAATGGAAGAAAAACGTATGATGCTGTGTGTGAATGTATGTACGTATGGTAGGTGTGATAGCGATGATAAAATAAATTAATAGACTATGGGAGAGATAAAAACAATAATGAACGGAATAGGAAAACAGAAAAATTTAACGAATACATTTTAAAGAAGACATTGTAATACCAAACATTCTCTCATATTCGATGAACTTTTAACGCGTTTCAATATACTTTGTATTTATTAATTTATGATTATAACAATTCATATTCGACTATATATACCGAGTGTCTAATAATCCATTTATATTTGCGTACATATCCAAATGCGACGAGAAGTATGTTCATTTTTCGAGTACACCCGCAACCCAGAAAATGTTACATTATTCCCTGAAAAAACTGAAAAATATATTTTCGCAAACAATCGAAGAAGATATGATTATTGATTATCCGCTTTTATCCTCCGATCTAATTTCCCAATATCTTCGCAGCGAATGAGAGAAGAGTTACGGTTGTAATGGGAATTTCAGAGCGACTATAGTAGAGGAGAATTTTACGAAGGTTATAATGGGAACATTGCACCGAAATGCATATCCTCTGTTCATTTTACGTAGTCGAACAAATTTTCCAATCGAGCGTACCCCGTGAGAAAAACAAGCGGATAGAATTCTAAAAGTTGGCCGTATAAAAGTTCGTGCACTCAATTATTCGGTTTAATCAAAAAACAGAAAACGCCCTCGTATCATCAAAAGCCAACTGCTTACGAGTGTCGGCTCGATGAAAACTCATCGGGCGGCCGATTGTATCGCTTTGCTGAACGTTCCTCCGTATCGCTCCACGACAGATTAATTTTACGTTCGCTACAGTTTTCTTACAATTTTTAATAATGCAGGAGTTTCAATCAAAACGGGTGAACGTTAATCGTTCGATGAACAATAAATGATTTTCCTCAAATCTAGAGAAAACGGAAGCAACGTACAGCAAAACCAGTTGGTAGAGTCGAAAATAAAATAAATAATAGTATTAATAACGAGAAACAAGCATACAGATACAATAAAAGAAAAAAAGATTTATTATTTCTACACAAAGAAAATTATGATGAAAGGTATAAAAATTATATATATAAATAAATAATAATATATGTATATAAATAAATATGTATACGTATACACATACAAGTGTATATGTATATATATTTAAATTACTAGAATATATGAGGTGAATGTATATGGCTGATAGGAAACGATCGATTAAAACACGGACATGTAGAGTAACAGAATATCGTTTGACGTTCCGCGCGTCTGTTCGGAACGAGCAAAATATTTGTATGGGTGCGAGACAGAGGAAGAAATTGCGATACGCAGGGAACAAGAAGAGATAAATAATAAACAAACAAAACAAAAAAATAAAAAACACTGAAGTGCCACAGGCGTTCCTAGCGACTTGATCGCGTCTCTTTCTTCGTTGTTACGAACTGCCGAAATGTGAAAAATAAAAAAAATTAAAAAAAATGATAAATACTCAATTATATTCGGTGGAAAATATTAATTCAGTCAAGTTTAGATGCACTCGATGCGATTCTTTCGTTTTTCACCGTAGAAAACACGTGAGACTGTTCACAGTGTATTGTCAACTAAGCGTTCTTCCTCGGATTACCGTAATCTGCTGTATGGACCTATAAAATAGCAGAGCCGCGTTACAGCGAACCAATCGGGACCGACGTTCTCTTCGTACCGAATCTCGTAGCCAATAAGTTTAGAAAGGCAAAAATTCACTTCAGGAGAGAAATACCGAGGTTCGCTATAACGAGACTCGCCGAGTACTTGGCAGCTTTACTAGAAAAATATTAGCGTATACTTTCTTTGCCGCTCTCCAACATTCAATAATTCCAACGTTAATTTCGCATTCGACTCGCGGTATTTCGATTTCCGTTCTATACGCATACAAGATAAATTCACTAACGATAACATATTTTATACCTCCGATAGGCTTAGTTTGCTTTCTCTAGATAAAAATTACAAGAAATTCGTCGCCGATATTTCCCAATGTGTTTGTGAAAACGGTGAGAAAATAAAAAATTTTACCGCGATGTGTTTTTCTCGCGATCGCTCTTCTCGCGTGGGAAGACAAGCGACCCAGAGCGTACATTATATATAGAATATATATGTATATATGCGTATGTTATACATATATATACGAAATATATAATAATAAACAAAATACGTATATCTCGTGTGTGTGTGAGTGTATAGCGTAAAATATGCGCGATGAGAAACAAAAGGAGCACCGTCGTCGCTATCTTGTAAGTTACAACATTGTAAGATATAGCACGAAATGACGAACCTTTAATAAATTATTTGATCAATAAGCTCGTGTTTCATTTTCCATCCCGCCACTCGTAATTATAGTTATTAGACATTCTGCAACTTGACGTCTCCGAAGGATAATATTCATTTTTTATTCTGCAGACTGGATAAATAAATTTATAAAATTGAACGCTTGAATTAAAAATCGAATCCAAGACTTTGCCCGAGACATTATCGAACAGATTTTGTACACAGAGAAAAATGAACGGTTCGTATTTGGATAAACTTAATTTAAAGTAACGATTACTTCATTATTCCAGTTGAAGAGTTTGACAGATATTACTAGAATTTGAAGTAATTTTTACTATTTATGTAATGAAAAAGTTTCTTTTCCTACAGTCCTAACATTGATTAAAAAAGTTCACGTTATGTAAAGATAAATTTACTTTGTATAAAGTAAAAAAAAAAAAAACAGTAACCTTATTTATTTGGTATATTAAGAGAAATGAATGAGTAAAGATCACTTGATTTAAAGTATTCTCTGTACATCAAATGATTACTTCATCTCCAAAGTGAAATACGCCGATTTATTTTTCTGCGTGTAGACACTCTTTTAATTCTGAAAAACTGGTGACAACAACCAGATGTTGCATCGACACTTTACGCAAACAAGTATTCTTTTTTTGTCATTATACCTTTCGAGCCAAATTTCCCTCAGTGTGCATGGTACGACTCGAATTACAGAGCGAGAGATCGACCGGCGAAGGCACACTTTCCCGTGTCTATTTTACGTAGCACCGAATTCGACACCTCCGTCCCTTTTTCTCCCCGAGCAATTTTCGGTTGTGTCAACTTCCGAAACACGTTACCGGTACCGAATCCCCTGTCACCCTTTCGACGTGGAAAGAGAGAGAGAAAAAAAATCAGTACGACATAATCTCGAAACCCTTCCGCACAATGGTCAGGGTGAATGCCCACAACGACAGGTCGAGACGTTTCCACGTCTCGCGCAAGAAACGCCGTAAAAATTTTTCGGCCTACTCGCAATACGAGATCGAGTTAATCCCGCGGTCGGGGATGCTGGCACGGAGAGCTGGACGAGCTCGTCGAGGATTTACGCTAGTCGAAGGTCGAGATGTCTACGGTTATTTTTTTTTTTTCGCCAACCCTTTTTTACACCAAGAATAACATTTGGCCGAGCCGAGAGATCTCAAAAATTTTTCTCAAGCTACCCGGGTCAGAAAAATTGATCTGTTTTCAAACTTATAATACTTTTTAATATTTTTTAATTAATTTTATATTCTATTTTGAATACGAATTTGGTTGTTTTTTGCCCGTATTATTCACATTTCGGACCAATTTAAGACTTTTTTATGACTTTATTCGATCGGTTTTTAATCGTCTTCGGATCAACTTGAGACTTTTTTGTCATCAACATTAATCTTGTTTCGTTCTAATAAGATTTAAGCAAAAAATTTTGTCTACGTTCCCTAATTAGTCTTATTTTTGATCTTTCGTAATACATTTATTACACAAGTCAGTAGACCAAAAATATATTAAAATGTACCGAATAGTTCAAATATCGATCACTTAGATTAAAAAGTGTGCAAATTTTTCGACCCAGGATATACTCAAAACATCGTCCCGTCGCTTCTTTCAGTTTTTCCTCGGCGACAAGATTTTCCTTCGATCGAGCGTTAATTTATCCATAACTGAAATCGAAAAGAGGATGAATTTTTTGCGTAACACATCCGGTCCGGAAACTCGATCAAAGAGGGCCGAGGGGGGGGGGGGGTGGCTTCGCGCGAGAGAGGTGTCGGGTATTCAGATCGAAGTTTTAATCCGGCGCTCGCGACGAAGAGGGACAGAGCGAGCGATTTTAAGCCGGAAAGCTCGAAGTCAGGGACGTCATCACGCTCCGATCGTGACGGGCGCGCGCTTCCCACGGATTATATTTTAATTCGATTAACGAATGCTCGATCAGTGTGTACCCTCCGTCGCACGTCGTCCGATTCGATTCGCTCTCGGGCATGAAAAACTTGGACACAAAACTAATTTCGCCCCTTCCACTCTCGATAGGCAAATCGACAACTTGGCTCGAGCGCTTAAAGAAATTTCTATACAGTGGGCTGTTGAAAATTGTTTTGAATTTCTAATTAATAATATGGAAAGTAATTTTGCTTACGATTTATTTCTTCTATTTTTTATTTGATAAGAACTCGGAAAAAGTAGTATACACTGAGAAAAATGTTGTTGAACCAATTTAATATTGCAATCATATAGTGCAGAGAGGATAGTTCGATGAAATAATTGTTTAGTCTGACAAAATAATTGTCAAATCAATCAATAAATATTTCACTCAGAAGATTTTCATTCCACTCAACAAAATATCCTCATGGTACTATAGGTTTGCGTATTTAATTTGTTCAACGACATTTTTTTTCTCAGTGTAATTTCACCATTTCAGAAATAATTAACGTTACATTCTCGTTCGCTAATCGATGCAGTAAAATCGAACTAGCGAATTTCTTTCAGCGAGCACGACACTTTGTAGATTGCTCACTGAAGAGTATTCTCGTCGATATAATCGTTCTCTAAATCTTATCACGGAATTGTAAAAATATTTCCGTGAATTGGCCCGGAAAATCCGAGAACAGAACCGAGACAGAGATTTCTTCCAATAGTAAGAGTTTTAAAGCGGTAAAGCACCTCGGATTTGGCGCGCGAGCCACTTAGACGTTCGACAAAGGGCTCGGAAACGCCTTTGTTCGGCTCCCAGTTACATCGAATATCGTTCAATGGGGCTTCGAGCGAAAATTTATTCGCGCAAAAGTGGAAAGGTGCCACCCGGTGCGATCTCGAATCGATGACAAAATTTTTATTGATTTTTTTTTTGTTCTTAACATTAGATTCACGGAATCTGTCATTTCACTTTTATTAACTCAAATATGGTATCTCTTCTTCTCATTCAATATTAATAGTTTATAACTATATTGGTTTACAATTTATTTCAAAAACAATTTATGATTTTGTTATTGATTCAAATTGAAATTTTCTTACGAAAATAAGTATGTTAAAGTGTTCGTTAATGCAACTGGCTAGCGCAGTTGCATCGATCCGCAAAAGATTCAAATTTACAGAGGATAATATTATAGAAAACGCGAGTGTGAAATTTCAGTACGATTGGTCGAGAACTTTTTGAGCTATCGATCGTGTCAGTTTAAAAAATATAGTTTTGAGAAAAACTCATCTCCTCTCGTCAATAGAACGGATTTACCTCTATAGGCTGTGCTTTGAACTACGCGTATAAGCGAATTGATACGATTAAAAAGAAATTTGTCGAATCAAAAATTTTCCTACACAGAAAAAAGGATCACTTGAATCAAGAAATATATACTTGATTCAAGAGAGTTATGCGGAAGAAAGAAAACTTCCGTCATCAAGAAAATAATTTCTCCATTATTAGTAGAAAATTAAATTCTTGAATTGAGAATTTATTTTCTTGAATCATGTATTGCCATACTTGAACCAAATCTATTTTGTTTTATCCTAAGATAATTATTTCTCAAATAAAAAAAAAAATAGTTTAAAAATAATAGTAAGTAATAGTTTCTTGAATGAAGAATATATTGACTTATTCAAGGACACACGTTCTTGGATCAAGAAATTCACGACTATTGTTTTTAAAATTGATTTCATCATTCGGGAAAGAAAAAAAGACTTGATATTGGAAAGTATATTTCTTCCGCATAACTTACTTGATTCAGGTAATCCTTTTTTTCTGTGTACGTACAGTTCCATCGATTAATTTGCCGAGTAGACGCGATCAAGCCGACCCCTGAAACAATTAGCCGAAAAATCATCGAAACATCAGCCAGCGTGAGAAATTGAAAAATCGATTTCCCAGTCCGATCCGAGATTGATACCCGGAAAAATAGAGTCGGAATTTTTCGAGCCGACTGGTGTGCGTCGATTGTACGCGCTCGGTGTGCGCGTGTGCACGGCCGTTCGCGGCATCCCTCGGGGAGATTCGTGGACCGAGAGGAGAGCGAGTGAAGGGGGGGGGAGGGCAGGGTGGCGGACCAGGCGGAGAGAGGGGGAGAGGGGGCTGCGGATCGGGCCGACGAGAGAGAGAGAGAGAGAGAGAGAGAGAGAGAGAGAGAAGGGAGTTCTGTTGGTGCGCGTTGCGTGCGCGCGTGTGTGTCCGCGGTGGAAGGTGGGGGCGAGACGAGGAGAGCGCCGCGAAGACGACGACTGGTTGAACGAGAGTTTCAGTAAGCGACGAGCCGTCACGCAGTTCAGGGCCGTCGTGCGTTACCCGCGTACCGCGACACTCGCCAATCGTTCGGATCCGCGATCGACCAAAAAGGAAAAAAAAAAAAAAAATGGATAATCCCAGCGCGACAGTCCGCGCCTAGTGATTTTCTTTTCCTCTATCTCTATTTTCTTTCTTTTTTCCTCAGTGCCAGTGTGAGTTGCCGAGAAATTCAGTGCGTGAATTTTCAGTTTCCCGTGCGACATGTCGAGGGTGTAAAACTCGAGAAGAGAGAGTAAAAAATATCTTCCTCCGAGACAGATAAGATCGATAGCTTGGAATTTTGCCACCCCCCCCCCCCC
>NCVS01001443.1:21633-37202 GCA_003055095.1 Goniozus legneri
GGCGATCGGCTGGGCGCCGCCGATCCTCGCCGGCAGCGAGATCTACGCGAAGATGTTCTCCGGTCCCCAGAGTCCCCAGGACCCGTGCTACGACGAGGACCGTCCCCGTCGGTGCATCCCGGAGTTCGTGAACGCGGCGTTCGGGGCGCAGGTCGAGGCCTCGTCCACCTGCGGCAGCGGCGGTCCCACGCGCTACTGCGACGTCCTCGAGAACGCGACGGACGGCCAGGTGGGCCAGTGCCACGTCTGCGACGACAGCACGCCGAAGCGTCGCTTCCCCGCGAGCTACCTGACCGACCTGAACAACCCGAACAACGTGACCTGCTGGCGCAGCGAGCCCCTCGTCACCTCGCAGAGCTTCTCGGCGCCGCCCGACAACGTCACCCTCACCCTCTCCCTCGGCAAGAAGTACGAGCTGACCTACGTCAGCCTCCAGTTCTGCCCGAAGGCCGGCAAGCCGGACTCGATCGCGATCTACAAGTCGATGGACTACGGCAAGACCTGGCAGCCCTTCCAGTTCTACTCCTCGCAGTGCCGACGGGTCTACGGGAGGCCGAATCGCGCCACGATCACGAAAGCGAACGAGCAGGAGGCCCGCTGCACGGACAGCCATCGTTACAGCGGGGCCGACGGCCTCGGCCCGGTAGGCCGGATAGCCTTCAGCACCCTCGAGGGTCGACCCTCGGCCACGGACTTCGATAATTCCCCGGTTCTTCAGGACTGGGTGACGGCCACCGACATCAGGGTCGTCTTCAATCGCCTCCAGATGCCCCAGCAGCAGCCCGGGACCGATCAGCTGCCGAACCCCGAGACGATCAACCTGGAGGAGCTCGCGAAGAAGGAGCGGGAACGCGAGGAGAGGCTGAAGAGTCAGAAAAATCTGCCGGCGACGGTGTCGGGGTTGCCGTCGGTCCAGCAGGCGATAATCGGGCCGCGCGAGATGAGATCGAACGACGCGTTCGGCCCTCTAGAGGCGAGGGACGCGGCGAGCGTCGAGGTCTCGTCGTCGGTCGCACCAGGAGTCGTCGGTGTCGCCGGCGGGGCGACTCTCGCGCACCACTACGCGGTCTCCGACTTCGCCGTCGGCGGTAGGTGCAAGTGCAACGGCCACGCGGCCAGGTGCATCCCCGGCAAGGACGGCGAGGTCGTGTGCGACTGCCGTCACAACACCGCCGGCAGGGACTGCGAGAGATGCAGGCCCTTCCACTTCGATCGGCCCTGGGCACGCGCCACCGCCAGAGACGCCAACGAGTGCAAAGGTACGATTAATTTTGTGAAATTTTTCCGGGATTGGCTGTCTCGATGAGGTGCCACTTATAACGTTATTTTTATCGAGAGACGTCAGGAGGCACCTTTCGAAAAATTTCGAACATCGAAATCATTCTCTACACGGAGAAGAATAAACATTAAATTTTACCAGATTAAAGTACTCTGTACCATAATTTAAGGCTCTTATTTGGACAAACTTGATTTAAAGTAACGATTTCTTTATTATTCCAGTTGAAGAGTTTGGCATATATTACTAGAATTTGAAGTAATTGTTACTATTCATGTAATGAAAAAGTTATGTTTCGTACAGTCCTAGCATCGATTAAAAAAGTTCACTTTATGTAAAGATAAATTTACTTTACACTGAGAAAAAATGTTGTTGAACCAATTAAATATGCAATCATATAGTGCCAAGAGGATATTAGGCAGTTCGATGAAATAATTGTTAAATCAATCACTAAATATTTCACCCAAAAGATTTTTATCCCATTCGAGAGATTTTTATTCTACTCAACAAAATATCTTCTTGGCACTATATGATTGGATATTTAGTTGGTTCAACGATATTTTTTTCTCAGTGTGAATAAAGTAAATTCACTGAAAGCCAGTAACCTTGGTTATTTGTTATATTAAAAAAAAAAAAAAAAGAAAGAGTAAAGAACACTTGATTTAAAGTATTCTCTGTACGTAAAATAATTACTTTATCTCTAAAGTGAAATACCTATGCCGATTTATTTTTCTGCGTGATACGCTGGGGGAAATTCGACAGTTTGAATTAAATTTGACGGTAAATGGCGGTAAAATCGGATTGTCTGTGAAATTTTATTGGTAGCGAGTTTTTTTCGTCAATAATAAATCCAACTAAAATATATATACACTAGTTGACGCGCCCTCGAGTTTCGAGCATTGACGGGAAGTAAGAAAAATGGTTTCGCTGGTCTAGCTGGTCCAGCGGCGCGTGACACGTACCAGCACATATATAGGTCATGGTTCGGTTCGAAGAAGAATGGACTCCTCGTGAAATAAACATGACCCCCCGGAAACACTCGACGGGGGTGTGAAAAAGGGACTCGCTAGTTAGAAACGCTGGTTCGAATTTTCACGCACCGAGAAATTTTCTTCGGATTTAACCAATTTCAAACAAAGTTTTTCGGTAAAGCGAACAAATGAAATTCTGGTCATTCTAAATGTTTGGATTGGGAAACCATTTTTTGAATTTTCAACATTTTAAGCGGCAGAATGAATATTCATTCGAGCATTAAATTTGTTAAATGTATTAATACCGCAGTTTTCGAACTAAAAGTACAACGTTCGAACAAGTTTGTTAATATTTTTCTCTCAAACAACGCACTTTTTTTCGTCAAACAATACGATTTATTAAAATCAAATACTAGTTCTGTTCGTCGAAGACTATTTGCTTCACGCGAGCAAATATCAGTCGAACCACTTTCAATTTACGACCCAAACAATTCTCTCTGTACGAATAAATCTTGTTCCGTTTAATCCTCGAAACAAGTTAGTTGACACTCGATTGCTAAAATTTCTATTATAACATTCTGAAAATTTGGCCAACCGTTAATAATTTGTCCGTTTCTAATATAAATCGTTCCATCAGTCGCCAAACATCGAGTAGTCAATCTCGAACGAGTATTCTCTCAAATTATTACATTCGTCCTTAATTACGAATTGAGAAGGACAGTTCGCGATTATTCCCGACTCTCGTGCGAAAACGAATACACGCGTCCGCGAAATTAAAATGTAATTCGATTTGATACGCGACGCGTGAAAGAATCTCGCTCCCCTCCTCTTGTTTCGCAGCCCGTGCGCGCGAGCTAAGGGAGAACGATTTTAATTGGAAGAGTAATAACGGCATCGAGTATGCAAGCGGCATCCCCCTCGTTCGCGTCCCCAGCCATTCACCGAAGAGGAATTGGCGCGTCGTCTTTCGCGTTAGGCCGCGACGAATTTCCCCGAAACGAGAGTCCACGTTTTGCGTTTGTATCACCGAATCGTTCAATCGATACTTCACTCGAGCTTTTCTTACCTACTCAGTGTACGCGGTGTAACGAACTGAAAGAAATTTGTTTACTCAATTTTACTACGCCGATTTGTAATTGGCAATTTGAACGTTTAAGTTATTATTAGAAAATAGGGTAGATGTGCGATTTGTGGCCACTTTAAGATATTTCGTGTCTTTGATCAAGAGTTAAATCAATTTAATCGTAATATTTAATGAAGGAAAATCAATTAATCAATTCTTGGATGTATTAGTAGTCGAATTGTTACATGTATAAACATTCAGAACTTTCTTTATTGTAAAAAAAGAGTTAAATTTTTGATAAATTTTCAAGCGATCTGAACAAATAAATTAGTGGAGCATTTCAAAAATACTATGAATATCAAATACGATTCTCAATAATTATTAGTGACTTACTTATAGTTTTTTTTTTTTTTTTAAGATTTTTACTAACAATATAAGAAATTGCTCAGATACACTACGACTCTGATTGTTTTTCTTATATTTTTTGGAAGTATACGTATTTGACAAGTATAATGAAATATTCACAATGACGTCAACATATCTCAAAATCGTAGACATAAACTAAATCATGTTATAGTAAGAATCAAATACTAAATATATCAATATGAATTTCAAAGTGGCCACAAATGGTACATCTACCCTAGTAGTAAATAATTTTCTGGGCACAAACGAAAATTCGGAATCGTAAAGCCTCTCATTATTTTTTCGAATTACTCAAATTCTCCAAAAGCCTCTGTACTCGCGATTGCCCCTGCTTTTATCGTTAAAATTCATTTGCGCAATGCAAACAAATACCATTTCGCTCGAAATCATTCAGGCTATCTAATTTTCGATAAAATTTCTCGTTGATAGGATTCCCTTGCAGTTTTCCACAGCTGCGATTATTCCGGGACACCCTGTAAGTTCGACCAATTCGCACGTTACCGATACATATACCTCGCCAAACTTTTTCTCGGATAAAGAAAGACTCTCGGAACCTTCCTCCTCTACGGAAGTTATAAAAGTACATTTCGCTTTTTGTTTTGCGCATATAGACACTCCGAGAGAGAGAGAGAGAGAGAGAGAGAGAGGAAGAGAAAAAAAGAGAGGGAGAGAGAGAGAGTTCCACGTATTCGATGCAATTTACATTTTAAATTGAACGTCCGCTACCAGTCGACGTATATTCGCGGCCATTGTTGCGCTCTGCTGTCCGGTGAATCGGGTAAAGAGAGAGCGAGAGAGTGAGAGAGAGAGAGAGAGAGAGAGCCCAAAAAGAGCGAAAAGAAGCGACAAAAAACGTATGCGTATTGCAGCCGCGTTATTTCCTCGCAACCGTGAGCGCGCGTTCGGCAAAACCGACGAATTTCGTAATTCTCGTATTTCTCTCTTTCCTCGTTCGATTAATTTTTTATTTTATTCCCTCGAACGAGCGAAATGGATGTTAATTATAGGAATGCGCGTATCTCGAGCGAGGCCGTGTTTCAGCGCTTATCTATCCATCTCGTGCGTGTTCCGATCGATTGCTAAACGAAAAAGGAAAGACGCGAGTGAAAAGTTCAGTCGTGACGGATTGAGGTGGTTTTTTGTCCCGTGTTTTTCAAGACTTTCGTGAAATTTCGATACACTGTTTGATAATTGAGCAACAAACAAACAATTTTGTTCTGAGCATTTGTATTTGACTGCTGTATTTCACTATTCGCTATTACTATTCTCATTTCTTTAGAGCCGGGTCATGTTTGGAGTAATAAAAGTAGTAAAAAGGCGATAAATCATAGCAAAAATTTAGCAGGGATAATGCTCGAAGTATTTGGGGTGTCTTCTTCGTTACGTGTCAGTTGAGTTCTCTTTCTCTCTCCCCTTCGAGTTTCCAGACGACGACGCGACACGGCGAAGAGGGAGGGAAGGAATCCCGCCGTCAGCCGTTGCCTCTTTTACGAGCCTATCCTATAAATACGTGTATATAGTTATATAGGCGCGCTAACGGGACACCATCATCCCTCTTGCGAATTAAATCAACCGTGTAATCTCGCTTTAATTATATTCCACGTGTCTATGTTTTTCTGCGGTTTTCCGAAAACTTTCTCTCGTTCGCTCTTCCCATCCGTAAAACGTGACGGGAATTGCGAAATATAAGTTTTTGCGTTATTGAAACGATTTTTCGTAAAACAAAAAATATAAATATTTTAAGCAGTTTTAATGTTATAAACTATTGCTTACAATTAAGTTAGTTAAAACGTATATGCGACGTGTGTATGCCGTTTTCAACCTAAATTGAGGAGTTACGTCCTGATTTACTAAGTTGAGATTCAAAACAGACTTTTATTTTAACTTTTATGACCTAAGTAAGATGTTCTCGTTCAGAAACGGATAACGAAAAACTGGTAAATTTGGTTATGTAGACTGAGAAAAAATGTTATAGAACCAATTAAATCTCAACAAATCTCACTCAAATAAATATCCTCTTGGCACTGTATGATTGCATATTTAATTGGTTCAATGATATTTTTCCTCAGTGTACGTTCAAAACTGTATGTACGTTCAAATATCGTTTTGAACTTACTATTCATATCGGCATTTTAACGTTATGAAAGTTGTAAATGGTATTTATAACTACTTTTTAATCGTATTGACCCTAATAGTACAACTAAAACGTCTAAATCAGGCTACAGCGGTAAAATTTAAGTTATTTACGTTAAGAAGTGGTCCAAAATTTAATAAAATAAAATTATTTATCTCACCCTTGAAGGGTCGACAATTTTTCAAGAGACCTTCGAACCGCGCTCGGGCAAAGTGACGTAATTTTTCAATCCGCGGCGCGATTATAGTTCCCGGGCCGAGAAATTACACCGGCGAGTTTGACGAAGAAACTCAATTAGCGCGAATAACGCTGAATGATGTTTTTTAATCCGACGCTCGCGCGACAGCCGAGCGCGATCGGGCCCGCTCATTAGCGTATTTATCAGCCCGGGCTGAGTAACTTCGCGGCTAGAAACTCGAATAATCCGACTTGGCACGGGTTGGAGCGCTCGCGTTTCGTTATATATGTATACGCGTAATTTTAAACGAGCGTTTTGCGGAACGTCGACTCGCGCCCGGATTGGCGAGTCTCTCTCTCTCTCTCTCTCTCTCTCACTTGTTCTCTCTAACAGCCGAGAAGGAGTCGCGCGAGTATAAATAAATTTCCGCTGCCACGCGGTCTGCGCCGGCACGCGTTAAAGTCCTCCCCGCAGGTGCGCGCTTCCGCGATCTGCCAACCGCGCTGTACTATTTTCCGCGACGAGTCGTTCACTCGCGAGCGTTAATCTCCCCGATTAGCCGATTTTAGACGTTAATGGGGAACGTAAAAATCTATTTCCACGAGAATTCACGCAGTATTGATTTTTTGTTGAATTTATAATGAGTTAACGAGGACGCCCGGGTAAAAAAAAATTGATCTGTTTTCAAACTGATAATACTTTTTAATATTTTTTAATTAATTTTATATTCTATTTTGAATACGAATTTGGTTGTTTTTTGCCCGTATTATTCACATTTCGGACCAATTTAAGACTTTTTTATGACATTATTCGATCGGTTTTTAATCGCCTCCGGATTAACTTCAGATTTTTTTGTCATTAACATTAATCTTGTTTCGTTCTAATAAGATTTAAGCAAAAAATTTTGTCCAAGTTCCATAATTAGTCTTATTTTGATCTTTCGTAATACATTTATTACACAAGTCAGTAGACCAAAAATATATTAAAATGTACTGAATAGTTCAAAAACAGATCAACGAGTTCAAATATCGATCACTTAGATTAAAAATTGTGCAAATTTTTCGACCTGGGACTCTTGTATCACATTGAAATATGATTAAAATAAGTCAGTTTTTTTACTGAATATTTTTTTCCGAGCTCTAGTTACGAACCCAGAGGGTGTATTTTATTAACAATATGCGTAGTCGAAAATACTTCAAATTCACTGGCTAGTGTAACTGGGATGTTTTTGTTTAAATTTACCGAAACTAACTTACTATTTGCTATTCGAAATGGTAAAATTTGACCAGAGCAAGTTTCTCACTGTGTAGTTTGGAGTATTCTTTTTTTAACAGTGAATCAAACAAAATTCATCAATTTTATCTCTGGCCGTTATTTTTCGACAACATACATTTTTGAATTAATAAAGTTCAACAAGAATGTGTTGGGTTTCCATTTCTGCGATGGAAACAATTATTTCATTCGATAATTATTTATAGAAATGATAAAAAATATTTTATTTATTTCAACTCGTGTCAATAAATGTGAGGTAGATTTTACAAATATTTATTTAAAGAAAGAATATTTATTATTCATTTTTGTTTCTCACTGTAACAAATGTTAATTCGTTTTTGCGTCGAGAATGGAAGTATGCAAAAAAAGGCGCGCGAACACGTAAAGTTCCGTTTGGTTCGGAGATGGGTTTCGCGGTGGAGCCATCGATGGGTAGATTACGGCGGGCCGATCGGTGAAAATTATATTCGAGCTCGCTTGGTGTGCGGTTACGCGCGATATCGTAATAGCGAATCTCCCTCTCACCAGTCTGGCTAATTAACCCCCTTCGTGACATTTCTCGTTGCGTAAAGCGTTCCTTTCTACTCTCTAAAATTAGATCAGTAGAAATACACTGTTACAAACAATTCTAATCGAGAGTGCTCATCAATGTATAGGGTATATGTACCATTTGTGGCCTCTGTACCACTTGTGGCCACTTTGAAATTCATATTGATATATTTAGTATTTGATTCTTACTATAACATGATTTAGTTTATTTCTACGATTTTTAGAAATGTTGATGTCATTGTAAATATTTGATGATGCTCGTTAAGTAGGTATACTTCCAAAAAATATTAAAAAAGCAACCAGAGTCATAATGTATCTGAGCAATTTCTTTTATTGTTAGTAAAAAAAGACTCTATAAGTAAGTCGCTAATAATTATTGAGAATCGTGTGTAACATTCATAGTATTTCAGAAATGCTCCACTAATTTATTATTTAGATGACTTGAAAATTTATCATAAATGGTGCTATGGCCACTACTGGTACAACAGGCATTGCAGTACAATTTAACTCTTTTTTCACAATAAAGAGAATTCTGAAGGTTTGTACATGTAACAATTCGGCTACGAATACATCCAAGAATTGATTAATTGATTTTCCTTTATTAAATATTATGATTAAATTGATTTAACTTTTGATCAAAGACACGAAATATCTTAAAGTGGCCCCAAATCGTACATGTACCCTATAAAAAGAACAATTCGCAGAAGAATGGCGAAAGAATTCCGGAGCTGTCGTGGTTCTCGTCCAGAGGCGTTCGCGCGTATATGGGTTTAGTCCGCGAGAGCTAATTTTGCACAAGCCCGAAGTTGGGAGGGGGAGGCAAAATTGATAGGCGGGCTCGCGCTCGTGTCGTAAATTCAGGGCCGCTCTAACGCTCTAACGGCCAGCCCTGCTGCGTCAACAATAACGAAATTAACCGAGCGCTACCGTGAAAATACGAAAATATTTTGACTGAAATTTTTTCATCGGGGGACCTATAATAAGACTCTGATCTCATGTTATTTTTCTCGCGCAACGAGAGAATCGCTTCTGTGATATCCCTCTTCGATCTGCTGGTTGGCGCGCAAGGTGCGCGAGCGAGGATATACAAGGTGTCTCGTTTCATGTGTAGCATATTTTCGATGAAGAGTATCATATAATTTTTTGACCCTACATTCGAGACGAGAGCGATTGAAAAGGTTTAGGGATTTCTCTATTAAACACAAAACTATTCTTTTTATCATAAAACAATTTATTCGTTTAATTAGTAATGAGGATAAGACGTCTCCTCTGCTCAAGATTATTCGCACGACTAACTCGCAGGAGCCGGGAAAACCTGAAAGACTAACGCATTACAAAAAATCAAAAAACACGCGACGTTTTTCTTACATACGCTAGATCTTAACACATAGATCGATTCTTTTGTTCAAATTCGAAGAATTTGCACACTTTTTAATCTAAGTGATCGATATTTGAACTCGTTGATCTGTTTTTCAACTATTCAGTACATTTTAATCTACTAACTAATTATAGAACGTAGACAAAATTTTTTGCTTAAATCTTATTAGAACAAAACAAGATTAATGTTGATGACAAAAAAGTCTCAAGTTGATCCGAAGGCGATTAAAAACCGATCGAATAATGTCATAAAAAAGTCTTAAATTGGTTCGAAATGTGAATAATACGGGCAAAAAACAACCAAATTCGTATTCAAAATAGAATATAAAGTTAATTAAAAAATATTAAAAAGTATTATAAGTTTGAAAACAGATCAATTTTTCTGACCCGGGAAGAGAACTCGATTCTCCAACAATAGCGATTTTTAATGAGAATCAGGAGCAAAGTGTAGCTTCGGGGGAAATTACGCGCTTTAAAAATTTAAATATCTATCAATCTGGTCGAATTTAGACACCCTGTATAGGGAACGAACTCCAGTCGAAGAGAGGACGCTCTCCGATTCCCTTAAACGGAGTCTCGTTTGCCGTCGCCTTCTAGAAACGCCAACTGGAGAAGAGGACGAGAAGACCCACTCTCTCCCTCCCTCTCTCATTCATTCCCACCGATCTACTTTTTTCTCTAATTTACTCCGCTCCGAGTTCCAAAACGGCGTGCACTCTCCTCAGCGATTACGAAACGAACGGACGATAATCGGCGATACGAATCGCGAGAATAACCCGTTCGTGACGTAGCCCCGCGTGTGAACCGTTAGACGGGCAATTAGTAAAAGTAATTGGAAAAAAAAAGGGATAATTCATCCCCGAGGTCAGAAAGAGCCGCGAAGCTCTCGTAATTACGGTATTTAACGTCGGTAGCGGAGGACGCGACGTTAATAAACACTAACGACGTCCGATATCGTCGGAAATCTAGTCGTGATTTATACATTTCGAGAGCTAATCCGGCCGTCTAGCGCGCTCTAAATTAACCGATATCTCCGCGGAAGAAAGTCAAACTTTCCGGGGGTGGTGTGGGGGGAGAAACTTTCTCCCCGAATCCCCCCAAGTACCGAATAGACCGGAGTTTATTCTCGGGGTTGAATCGCGAGAGGAGTTTTATCGCACTTGGCGGGACAATGCGCCGGGAGATACAGCTGAAGTAACATTTGCGATTCAGCGAATGGGAACTGGGCTTCGCGAGACACGCGAAAGCATACTTACGAGAAATTAAGGACGCATTTAGTTCTGGCCTGCTCGGAAAAATTCTTCCTGAAATTTATCGTGTAACGAGAACGAGAAACTCGAAATAATTTAATATCCTACACTGAAAACAAAAATTAGTCGAACCTGCTTAATATTTGTTTGAAAATATAGAAATAAATATTTTGTTTGATAAAATGAATTATTACTTGGAATTAAGAGATATTGCTTAGAATAAAATTAGTATCTTCAATTGAAACATATACATATTTTGTTGAATTAACTTGATATTTATTTGAACGTATGCAAATAAATATTGAGTACATTCAACTAATTTTTCTTTTCAGTGTACTTTCTGCTTCGACAAATGTTTATTCTCGTTTCAAAGTTTAAATTAAAGGGGTTAATTTAATATCGAAATATTGGAAATACAACTTATTCTAAGGAATAATACTTCAGACGTGCGACTCAAAAGAATTTATTCTCGAAGCAAATTCAGTCGACATTCGGTCGATCGAATGAAATTTTTTCTCAGTACAGCGGATTTCCAGGAGCGTAGGCGAAGAATGAAAATATATTCGAATAATAAGGAAATGTATGGATGCCGATAAAGATGGAGGGATACAAAAGAAATACTACAAGAGAGGTTCTCGGAGAGGAGGGGAGTCGAGGAATTCGACCTCGACCGGATCGAACCGAGAACCGAAAAGAAGATTCGCCGCTCTCCGTCTCTCTCTTTCTCTCTCTCTCTCTTTCTCTGCCCCATACTTCTTTTCTCTCGACGATCTTTACGCGACTCACGTAACCGAGACGGGTGCGAGAATAAATTGGCCGAGGGTGGGGGGGGGGGCAGGGGTGCCACGAAACGTCCCCGATCGAGTCACATTGTTTCTCCCGCGAGTGTTGATCTCGCGAGAGGCAGCGATCTATGGATCCGACGGGAATTCAGGAATAAGGAGAGCTCCCGCGGGAGCCAAATACCGAATCGGGCTGTTTTTCTTGCTCGCAACTTTCTTCGTTATCGACATAGGAAGGAGCCAAACTCGAATGAGAATTTTCCCGACTCGTTGTTACTTGCCACGAACGATTCTTCGGGATAAATATTGCTGAACAATCCGAGATCTTCCTGAACGATCAAAAATTAACTAAACTGCACGGTAAAAACGAGCATGTTAAATTTAACATATTTCGCTTGTCCCAGAAAGTCCACGATAATCTTTGGTGTTAATACAATATAAAGCAATGTGTAAAAATATAAAACATATTATATGTCGAATTTTTAACAAATCATTTTAGTTACTTTGACATTATTACAATGTCGTTTTAAGTACCTACAGGCAAGATGTTATATTAACACGTATGCAACAGTCTTTGATGTTGTTTTAACATATTATAATGTTGAATTCAAAAAATAACAATCTTTATATGTTGTCAATCTTTTTTAACATCTTTTCTTACATTCTTTTAACAAAAAACGATGTTAAATCCAAATAATTGGCAAACACGGTAATTTTAACTAAGAAATATGTAACTTTTCGAAATTTAACAACTGAAATATGTTGTTTACAATGAGGTGTAGGCTAACATATTCGAGTCTGTTGATTTTACAGTTGAGATTGTTCATGATTTGACATAAAACTTTTAACAATCGATTTTTTTTAACATATTACACATTCATTTTTACCGTGTGAATTTTGTTATAACAGTCGTCCAATTAAAATTCGTTTATCGATCGATCAGCACGTCAATTTTCTCGCAGAGATCGTTGCGAGTCGCAGGTTTTGCGAGAGATGAGCGAAAATTCTCGTTTGGTGGTAGGAGGTTCCGGTGGTGAGAAGAGAATCGAGGCGAAGGCGCGCGAGGAGAAGAATAAGAAAAGGGAAGCGCTTCTTGGGTGGGGAGCGGGACGGGGCAGAAAACGAGGATTAATTGTCTACTCGCCTCCGGACAGTCCGGGTTCCGATTCCTCCTCTCTCTTGTTCTTCCGGCACACCGTGGCTGCCCTGGAAGAGCGAGTGGCTCGCAAAAAAATGACTTCTGCCTTCTCCCTTCTCGCTTTTTCTTTCACCTTCTCGTACTTATCGAGAGAAAGAGCGTCTGTGAAGTTGGCACTTCGAACTTCGACAATTGAATATTTTTAAACTTCGCTATTAAATTATAGATCTTTATGGACAGGGTGTTCCAGAAATAACTGGCGAGTGGACTCGAATAAACGACTCCGTTCGTCCTTTGAGCAGGAAATAGCTCGCGAAATTTCGAACGAACCCTTTTTTTTTTTATTTCTAATAATTCTTGAACTTCCTGCATTCCTGCGTAGAACGAATCGTTTCCCAGTGAATCAGATGAAGGATCACAATCTTCGAATGTTCGATGAATCACAGATCGAACCTGTCGGGTTATATGGGACTCTAAAAATTTTTCAAACCCCATCCGTTCTCTGCAGACTTAAAAAATTTCCAAATTACGATTCGAAGAATCAAACAGATGTAAATTTACATACGAATTTTAGAACGAATGAAATTTTTTGATAGAACGTTGAAGCGATTCGTCGAATCACAGATTGCGAAGAACAAGCCAATTTTGACAAGTTCTGGATAAAATCATTGACGTTCTAGGTAGCTTCCTGGGAGTTTTAGACCCCGAACGAATAAAATTCTTTGACGAAATTAATATCTAAATGCACTGCAAACTTCCCAACCATGTGCATGATACGTACCACTAAAAATAGTGTAATAATTAATTTTCATAAAAAATACAAATCTGTAAACCGGAAACCAAAACAGTCGAATATTCTAAGATTCTAGGTTGTCAACTTTTACGTATAAAAAAAGAAACGTGCAATAATGATCGAAAACGAAATCAGTTGGGCTGGTTAATGTTATACACTTGGCTCTGATTGGGTATCAATGAACGATCGGATTCGATTGAAAGTGCGCTTGAAACGAGGAAGAGAAAAAAATAAGCGGGATGAAAATAAACGGAGATAGGCGCGTATCCTCGAAAGAGGCCCGGTGCACCGTGTTTATTTTCTCACCTACCGCGAGCCGCTCTCTCCGTTCTTGCTCATTCGCTACCACACGCTTACACTTACACACCGGGCCCGCCTCCTTACGAGCCGTCGATAACTAGCCGGTCCTTTTCGTTCCAAGGTTCTCCTCCCTCCCTTTTTTCTCCCTCTCTCGTATTCTTGGTAGCGCATCGCTCAGCATCGATCACAGCCGGTATCGATGTAGATTTCCTATCTCGAAAAAATATTAACGATACTTTCTAAAATTGAATCGAAGGAGTACGCTGATTCTCAATGAAAATTGAAAACTATTTATGTCGTTCCATTGCTGATATTTCTACTAAAAAATTAGTTCGATTCCAGCTCGATTTTCGAAAGTATCGATTCTAGATCGGTCGAGATCTAGAAGTGTATCGACTCGCGTCCTAAGAAAATAAAAATCCTATCCTCGGCATATTTTTGTTTATTCTATCGATCTAACGGTGCACTCGAGAGATCGTAGATCACGTCCGGACTGATTTTTCATCTCGAAAAAATAATATTAATTATTGAAAATTTTTCTCCAGCCATCGATTACGCAACCCGAGAGATCGTAGAGATCCAACGAGCCGGAATTCCAGGTGCACATAAATCGCGGCTCGCACGGGTCACGCGAGAGTGCGTTCTACAGGCGCACGATTCGATAAATCGATATATTGGATGCGGTCTATACGTTCGATTCGATTTCTTCGTCGTACGGGCTCACAAAGCATACGGGGTGTCCAGAATATCTGCGGGACCCTCGAATAAATCGTGAAAATTTCGAGCAGAATGTCCTTTTTCCTTTTCATTTATTCTTTTCGTTTGTTTATTTATTTTTCTAGATTTTTGCTAGTCGAAAATCGTTCTCGGTTGAATAACGAAACTTCTGAATAATTGAGAAACTGTTCGTCTTACGAGCGAATGAAACAAACGTTTTGCTCAGGATTTTAATTTCTATCGTCTGAAACAATCGAGACACCGCGTATATAGTTGGTAGTTTATTCCCCTAGTCCCCCAGCTAGCACCTCATTCCCTCCCTTCGGTCGCGATAACATCGAGTTTCTCGCATTCCTTCACCGCCCATATCTCGACCGTTAATAATCGAAGCTACTCGTTTGGCGCGTTTCGAAATTCCCGGCTGTCCAATTTCGCGAAAGTGTACCGAAATGCTTCTGCTCTCCTCGTCCGGTTAGATTAACAGAGGCGATTATCGATAAATCGCGCGCTCTTCCTGCCCTCGCAACGCGAGGTTTCGATTTTATCAATTTCGAGCGTGTCAGGCGTGTCAAGCGTGACCGGAGTCGAGATTTCCGCGCTCTTTATTATCGCATACGCTGCCGTAGTGTTAATTAGCGAGCCATTAACCGATCAAATCGACACTCGACTTTTAACACTTTTTATTGATTACGAAATTCGTGTTGTACGTTTAATGTTTATCAGCACGGAACAAATTGCTCGATTTGTGTTTCTTGTTACCGTTAAATATTCCTGTATTTTACAAACTCTAACACGAAAATTACAATTAACATTAGATTGCCTGCCCGGTAAAAACGAATATGTTAAATTTAACATATTTCGCTTGTCCCAGAAAGTCCACAACAATTTTTGGTGTTAATACAACATAAAGCAATGTGTAAAAATATAAAACGTATTATATGTCGAATTTTTAACAGATTATTTTAGTTACTTTAACATTATTACAATGTCGTTTTAAGCACAGTCTTTAATGCTGTTTTAACACATTATAATGTTGAATTATAATGTGAATATATGTTATCAATCTTTTTTAACATCTTTTCTTACATTCTTTTAACAAAAACCGATGTTAAATTCAAATAATTGGCAAACATGGTAATTTTAACTAAGAAATAAGTAACTTTTTGAAATTAAGAACTGAAATATGTTGTTCACAATGAGATGTAGGCTAACATATTCGATTCTGTTGATTTTACAATTAGGATTGTTCATGATTTGACATAAAACTTTTAACAATCGATTTTTTTTAACATACACTGAAAAAAAAGTATTTTTTTACCTAGAATATTTCTCCTTATGGTAAAAAT